>JASDQU010508043.1:78736-100168 GCA_032191745.1 Picea mariana
ATCTATTCTATGAAATTCACCCGACTTGCACCTTGCTCCAATTGTTTACACAAGTTAATGGACCTATGTGAAGCAAAAAAATTCTTGAAGGAATTTCGATCTTGATGGGAAATACCACCACTTGTTCTTAATCATCTAACCAAAACCTTCTCTAGTGTAATATCTTCAACAAATTATTTTTTATTATTTTATAGACGAAACATCCAAAGCTTTGGATACATTTAGGTTTTTCAAAAACAATTTTCATATAACAACATATTGAATAGAATTTAATTGAAACCCTTCTATGAAGTTGCTTAATCTTTATTCAACTATCTTAGATATATTTCTCACCAATGCTCAACATAAGTTATTAGAGGGATGTTTATACATTAACCTACTTTTGTTGTATGTTGTTATAATTTATTCCATATAATGAAATCATTATTTTAAAGCAAGGAATTTTGTAACTATTTCTCGATTATTTCGAGCACTAAAATTAACCTCCTACAGTTTGAGGACCAATTTGGGCATTATTGAAAGAAATAATTATTTCAAAATTTAAAAAATTAAGCCTTGTGTTTTTTGACAAGATATTTAGGTATATCCTTGTGCATGGAGTGAGCTCCTCTCTAAAATGGAATAATTAACAAGATTTTAGTTAACATAAAACACTCTTGAAGTTCCTTTTAGCTTAGGTGTTAGAATATGAAGGGTTGTGCTCGTTTTACCATTGGCAATACCGTTGTCACCCAACCATAGGCCGAAGCCACCCTCCGAGAACCTTGACCTTGACAAAGAGAAGAATCCTACTAGCAATCAATAGTCAAGCAAGACTAATGCACCAAGCAAGAAAGTAACCAAGGTTGATCAGAAATTCCAACCCAGAAACTTGTGCAACACCTTCCCGAGAACTTGCCCACAAAACTGCTAGAATGCAATGCGCACAAGACTGCAGTGCGCACAAGTGACTTCTACAATTCCGAAAATGTGTATAATGAAAGACTGGGCACCTGTATTTATAGTAATTCTCACACGCTTTCCTGGGTCGACTTCTCCTGCTAGGTACTAATTAGTTCATATTAATTATATTTTTGCAACAAACATCTTGTCTTGGGTTTCCTTCATTTCTTTGCTTCCTTCCAAAACATTCTAATCTTGTCAAAGGTCACAATAGATGTCAATACCTACCGAAGCTACCATAATATCAACACTCCCTCCCAGCTAGGGAGGTATGGTCTTGAGCACAAAACAGACCATTCAACTCGTAGTATCACAAGCACCATCATTATTATCCAACTCGATAATCTTCATGAAACTGTGACACATAATCACAAGCAGTGGAACATATCCACCACAGAGTAGCATATCTCTATTTTCTGGAGATAGACAGTCTCCATAACAATCATTTGTTATCAACCTACAGAAAAAATATTGTTAAAGATAAACTGAATCATCTAGGCCAATCTTTCACTCACATCTGTGAGCTCTGAAAGAATATATTCCCTCACTGTAGAACATCAACGATGAGCCTTATCAAACAAGGAAGAATGATTGCATCTGATTTCTGAATCTATACCATTCCTCACCCTAGGCCATTCCTCCAACACTAAACAAAGTGTAATCTGGAGAAAATGAATCTTCCCTGAGGAATGCATGTCCTTGATTGTTGAGCCTGGACCATTCCCCACCCTGGGCCATTCCTCCAGCACTAAACAAAGTGTAACCTAGAGAGAATGAATACACCCTAAGGAATGACTGTCCAGACCATTTCCTCTGTTAACCACAAGAGGAAAAGATTATCCTGTATCAACCTCCAAAACGAACCATTCCTCATGCTAACCACACTAAGAAATTGTTGTCTCGCGAGGCAAGCCAGTCTTCTTGAGTAACCCTCAAGAGCAGAGGCTGCCCTAGACCACTCCCCATGTGAACCACAAATGGAAATTTGTTGTCTATGATACATCAACAATATAGACCATTTCCCATGTTAACCACAATGGCAAATCGTTGTCCGTCAGAAATCTCAATCCACTTTCCGAACAGGAAAGAATCTTCCCAACTGGGCTATTTTTCAATCTCGAAAATAAATGTCTTCAATAATATTTTCAGTGCTCCCTCCCAACCTTGAGATTCATTTCTTCCCTTTGAGCTAAGGGAGTTATTTCCACGATCCCCATATTCTCTCGAAAGTATGCAAACTTTATTCTAGATAGAGGTTTTGTTAGGATGTCTATTGTATGCTCATATGTGGGGATATACTCGAGATTTACCTCTCCTTATTGGACTTTATCTCGAATAAATTAGTATTTGATTTCAATGTGTTTCGACCTTTCATGAAACACAGGATGTTCTGATAATCTTATACAACTCTAATTATCACAATGTATTATGGTCAATTATGGAATTTTATCAAATAAATCAGAGATTAACTTCCTTAGCCATATTTCTTCTATGCATGCTTCACATGTTGCGATATACTCTTCTTCTGTTGTGCTGAGTGCAATAGACTTTTGTTTCTTGCTGCTCCAAGATATCATAGCGGAGCCCAAGCTGAAACACTTACCTGAAGTGTATTTCTGTCTTCTGCACTTCCTGCCCAATATAAGTCCATGAATCCATGAAGTTGGATATCACTGAATGCAGTATATCTCAAGCCATAGTTTATTGTCCCAAAAATATATATTAATACATGCTTTGTAACTATCGAGTGCTCATGTCTTGGTTCCACCTGGAACTGGCTTAGTGTATTCACGAAAAAGAAAATGTATGGTCGAGTATTTACCAAATACATCAATGACCCAATTAGTTGTCGATATAGAGATGGATCTATTGGATCAGAATCTAGATCTTTTACTTTTATTATATCCTCATTCATAGGAGTGTCCATGGACTTACAGTCCATCATTCCAAACTTCTCAAGGATCTTTATTTCTTACTTTCCTTTCCCAAGGAATACTTCACCATGCTTCTGCCATACTTCTATTCCCAAGTAATAATGCACGAGACCTAAATATTTCATATCAAATTCAAAAGCTATTTCCTTCTTGCACTAACTGATGAGAGACTCTTCACCTGTTATGAATAGATCACCAACATATACTAGTAGAATTACAGGTGCATTGTCCACGACTTTATAATAAAGGTTTGGATCTGCATGACTCTTGGATAAACAAGTCTCGTTAGATAGTTGTCCATTATGGAATACCAAGCCCTTGTAGCTTTCTTGACTCCATATAGAGATTTCTTTAATCTGCAAATGTGAGTGTCTCTGGAATGTACCTCAAACCCTTGAGGTTGTTAAATATATACTTCTTCTTCAATTGATCCATTGAGGAAAGATGTCTTTACATCAATCTGATGTAAGTTCCATCCCATGGAAGCGGCAAGAGATATGATAGCTCTGATGGAAGTATATCTAGCCACCGGAGAAAAAGTTTCATCATAATATTATCCCTCCTTCTGGAAGAACCCTCTCGCTATGAATCTTGCCTTGTATGTATCCACACTTTAATCTTCTTCATGTTTGATCTTGTATACCCATTTTGAAGTTACCATCGATTTTTCTTTAGGTCTAGGTACGATTTCCCCTACCTCATTTTTCATAATGGATCGTTGATTTTCCATCATAGCTTCTTTCCATTGTCCCTTTTGAAATGCTTCTTCAAATGTGGTAGGTTCTTCATCTAGAATATTTGTCATGTATGTTGCATAACTTGAGAATCTTTTAGGTTTTTTACTCTTTATGAATGTTCCTTATAGAAACTTGAGTCTTTCGGGGTCTTGTAAGGTAGCTTCAAGCCAAGCTGGTCATTTCTTAGTCTTGGGTATGGTATCTGAATCAATGTTTTAGCATGGCTCCATAGGATGATCAGGTTGTCCATTTTCATCATTTTTCATTTTCTGTGTTTTCTTCATTAGGTTCTTTAATCTCTTCTTCTTCAATAGTTTCTTCTATGGATTTCTTGAAGGCCATATTTTCATTGAATGTTACGTCTCTGCTGAATTTGATCTTGTGTTGTTTTGGAATATATAATCTATAAGCTTTGGATGAATCACTGTGTCCAACGAATATCCCCTTCTTTCCTGAGGATACTAGTTTATTCCTTTTGTCCTTGGGAATGTGAGAGTAAACACGACATCCAAATATTCTTAGGTTTTCCACATTAGGTTTCTTACCTTAGAAGGCTTCTTATGGTATCATGTCCTTCAATATACGATGAGGAATTATGCTCTGCACATATATTTCTTTCATTGCTACTTCTCCCCATAAGAACATGGATAGACCTTGATCATTCAATAAGGCTTTTATGGTTTCTTCAATAGATCCGTTCTTTCTTTTTGCTACACTATTTTTTTGAGGATTATGAGGAATAGTCATCTCCCTCCTAATCCTTGTTGATTTGCAAAATTCAACGAGTATTCTCCTTTGTTATCTATTCTTAATGTCTTGATCTTCTTGTTCGTGATGTTTTCTATCTCTTCTTTGAATTCTTGGAATTTGCTGAATACTTCATCTTTTGTCTTTAGTAGGTATAGCCATGTATTTCTTGAATAGTTGCCTATGAAGATTACGTAGTAAAGAGATCCTCCTAGAGATCTGACCGGCATTAGACCACAAAAATCTGAATGTATTAGATCTGTTGTTGCTACTTGGGAATGGTTTCTTGATATTCTTCCCAACGGCACATCCCTTGCAGATTCCTCCATGTGTAGATTTCAATTATGGTATTCCTTCAACCATTTTTATGAGAAAAGGTAATGCTTGATAATTAATATGAGCGTACCTTCTATGCCAAAGCTCATTAGGGTTGACTTCGTCATGTACGCGAGCTTCTTCATTTTGTTCTAGTAATCTATACATATTTCCTTCACGACTTCCAATAACCTTAGCATTATCTATGTTGTAGTCTTTATTCCATGATAACACTTTTCCATTCACGAAAGCTATTTTGTTTCCCTTGTCTTCTAGGAATGATATTGATACAAGATTATTTTCTAAACGAGGTACATATAAAACATTGCTTAAGTGAACATTGTTACCTGATTTCAACTTGACGGAGGCTTGTCCAAATCCTTCAACTCGATAAGTGCTTTTGTCTCCAAGCTCTACCTTGTATGATGTCTTCTTCTCATTTAGGTTTGAGAGTCTCACTTGATCTCTGATCATGTGCCTAGAAGCTCCACTAACGATTATCCACATGTCGTCTTCAATTGTTCCAGTGAGTGCTAAGTAGTGTAAGAGACTAATCATTTCACTCATATCTTCAGTTGACTGGTGGTTGGTCATGCTTAGATCCAAAACTTCAACTCTGACATTTTTGTCTTATGGGATATCTAAAAGGTGCACTAAACTAGGGCACATCTGAATATATTCTCTTTGAGCGAGATGCTCCATCACAAGGTGATAGATCTGAGATTAGGGTTTCTGCAACTGCTTCTACTAGTAACGCTAGCGACAGTGTCTTGGAAGCTGCTCCTGCTAGTAACCCTAGTGGCAGTTCCTCAGCGAGATCAATATCCTAGCGGCTATGCTTCCTTCCAACATTTAGACTGAATGAATGAGGTGTTGGCCCATAACCTGTTAGAATATGAATGATTGTTCTTGTTTTACAATGGACGATAACCTTGTCACCCAACCATAGGCCGAAGCCACCCTCTGAGCACCTTGACCTTGACAAAGAGAAGAATCGTGGTAGAAAATACTAGTCAAGAAAGACTAATGCACCAAGAAATAAAGTAACGAAGGCTGATCAGATATTCCAACACAAAAACTGGTGCAACACCTTCCCCAAAACTGGCTCACATAACTGCCAGACTGCAATGCACACAAGTGACTTCTACAATTCTGAGAATGTTTATAATGAGAGACTGACGTCGTGTATTTATAGTAATTCTAGTAGCCTTGCCTGGGCCAACTTCTCCTTCTAGGTACTAATTAATTCATATTAATTATATTTTTGCAGTCGAAATCTTGTCTAGGGTTTCCTTCATTTCTTTACTTCCTTTCGGAACATTCTAATATTTTCAAAGGTCACAATAGAGGTTCATACCTCTTTATTTAGGGGAGATTTTTTATTCGTTTTTTGTTAGAATTTTTCAACTACAATTCCAACATTCCAAATTGTGTTATCACCTCATAAAAATGTGACTGCTGGAAATTTTAGGGTCTCTAACATAAAAATTGCAATCACTCAAATGTGTTTCCTAGAATTAAAAAAAAAAAAAATTGACCTAATTCCAACAAAGCTAGGGCATTTGAATTAACATGATTTGTAGGAAAACTATCAAAGTATACATGTTCAAATCACCCTTTTTGATATCATAATGCATTTACTCTCCTTATTTAGTGTAGTTAGCATGCATTGTTGGAATAAACTATGAAACTCTAGATATTTAATTCACCCATAGTCATACATCATATTGCTCCACCATTTACGAAGGTAGTTGCTACATACACAAGGATTTACTAATGGATTGAATTAGCATATTTGGAAAGGTAGTTGATACACACTCAAGGAATTATTGATGGATGGATGGATTCCATCAACCTATTTGGAAAACTATTTTGCATCGGGATACCATATAATTTTTTGGGTTTTCATCATGTCAAGCAAATATTTCTTCTTTTATAACCAAATTTTGCAGTTTTTGTTATTAAGGTTTTAAAGAACAAGACAAGAAAGAACAAGCAATAATCATAGGAGAGAATATTAAAGGCAAGTGATTAGAACCTATTGTAAGTTTTAAACATTTGAAGTTAAACAATGCTTACATATTCTTAAGAAAAATAGAAAAAATAACAATGACATACACATAGTACACAAAGTTTTACCTTGGAAACATTTAACCATCAATATGATTTGTCTCTAACAAAGTGGTACTGGAAATCAATATGATTTGTTTTACAATGATAAGACAGGTTCTTTTCCAAAAATATTGCACCATGATTGTCACAATCTATCCTTATAGCTTGTTGTACAAACCCAATACCTTAAGACAATCTTTGTTACCATACAACTTCCTTACTTGCATGGGTTGCTACAATGTATTCATATTTTATACAATCACAGCAACCCGACTGGGTCATCCATGCCCGAGCTCTTAGTATCAGAGGAAAAAGAGAGCACAAGAAACTGATTAAAACTGTTGCAATTCCACTGTGATCAAAACTACAACATAAAAACATAACTACCCTCGACTAGATCATCCATGCCCGAGTGTTCTAACACAACTGCTACGAAGAAATGGAAGGAAACTGACATTAAACAAGAATTCTCAAATGCATATACATAAACAGAGAACCAGAGTGTTCATTAAAGCTTTACAGATTAGGATCTTATCTCAACCATCGACCCTCCCAAAATATCAAAATGATTCCATATACTCAGATCCAAAACAATAGAGACATGTTCCAGTCATTTCATTTAAGGCATTACATCTACATCTTCTCATTCAGTCTGTGCAGGTATTCCTTTGTCATACACAACCTTAATTTGGCATGGACCTTTAGGAAAAAAATGTCAATCGAGGGGGGGCTCTAGCTGACAACTCGGTCTCTTTAACCAGACCCTCCATGTTTTCCATTTATGGAGTGAGTTGAAGCTTTCAAACACCACTCCTTTTTCATTTCCTACTCCTTCTGAAGATCACAATAAGGTTAAACACATAGGGGATTTTGTGCGTTGCTGGCAGGTGGCTAAGCTCAACCTATGATATTGAAACAACAATGGTTTCACTCTGTAACGAATGTGGGCACCTTCATCCTTTAGCCCAGACCTTGTGGATTTTGTACCCTTACCTACATGCGACCTCAGGCCATGAACCAACACTTAATTCCCAAGTGTTTCGTGATTTCGCATTTCAGGAGTCTGCACTCCACTTGATTCCAAATATCGTGATGCACGAAATTGATATTGATGGTCGGGCCTGCTTTGAAATTGATAGCCATGATTACCTCCTCAAAAACTCTAGTCACCATCTATGCGATGGGCATTAACCCTTCCTCCTGGACCCGCTATTCATGTGACCTTGGGTCATGACCCTGGGCCTAGTTCCTGGGCACTTTGTGATTTTTTGTTTCGCGAACTTGCATCATGATCCATGCTATGACCCATGATTCACAAAATCACAACTTCTCTAATTTGGCACCACGCATCCCTCTAATATTCATGGTCCAGATTTCCTCTTCGCAAATCGGGATTTCACATCTCGGGAAGTTGAAAGACTAATCACCTCCCTTCTCCCAATTTCTGATTTTGTGATCACCTAAGATCGATGGTCCATGACTTTCCTTGATATAATGACTCAGATCAACTTGCGAGTTCTCATTTCACAAGTCCTCGTGACTCTGCCCCTTGAATTTTCCACTCTGTGAGTCAGCGAAATGTTGATCTCTTGCTACGTGCCCTTCCCAACATCAACGACTAGGATTTACCTCGTGATTTCAGACCTCTGTCAGACGTTAAACTTCGTGCAAATTTATGATCTTGATCGCCTGAGGGCCTATAATTTGAACTTCACATGGAATCCCAACCATTTAAAACTGAACTTGCTCGCTCACTAGATTTGAGTCCATATTGGACCACTTTGAGTGTTGTTATTTGACGCTTCTTGTGCAAGCCACGAACTTCAATAACCTATTGCCCTTGACAACTATATGTGATAACATTTGGCTTCACAGGGGATGGCATGCTTTTTAAGTGATGCCAAGAACAAGCAATTACAGTCGCCTTATGCATTGAGCTATGGAGTCAAGCTCAAAACATCCTGCTGAAAATACAGGTCGACAAGTAAAAACGAAAATAAATACACATGCTCCAAGGATCTTATTTATATACAGTCCTAAACTAATTTATTTTTACACAGTGCTAGGTGAAAGAAAATTTCCACCATAGTCATTCAAGTAACTTCCTAACTGGAAGCTCCTTTAGTCTGTCCGTGATTGATAACAGATCATGCAACAGTGACAACAGGACGATTACATTATTCATCTTTCTTCCTAATGCTGAGGTTAGGATAAAGCTGGGCGACTTCCAAACATGAAGGAAATACAAATCCATGTATTCCTTCACAGGCTCATAGGCCAAGCGAAAAACTCCAAAAAAATTGTAACAGGAAGCCTTATCTACTACACAGCTTCTCACACATGGTTCAATATCTCTGGTAAGCATAGGTGGGTGAACATACTATGCAGGTTGACTGGTCCCAAGCGATGGTTGCTCACTTACAGGCTCTAGATAAGAGATAAACTACTCCTCATGTACATGCTGCTCTATGTCTTATGTGGGTCCAGGATAGTTGATTTCCACCCAATGCTTTTCCTTAATGAATAAAGGAAAAGGCTCTATAGTTTGGCCTTGGAAACCTTTCATGAAACCATACTCAGCTGTGAGTATCGACGAAATAATTCCATTTGAAAATTTCAGAATATCTGAAACGTATGATGCCATGTATATGGCCACAAGATCATGAATAATGTTACAGAATCCTGGCTTCTTTAGAAGACCAGGCTGCTCCTCTGTAAAATTTTATTCTCTTGCAAATAAATGCCCTCTTTTCTCTTTTGAAACCAACTCTTGATCATCAACTGTTGTAGTCTTTTCTTTTATTCCAATTACTCCCATGAGCTAATTGTCCATGGCTGCAAATGTTTATACCAATCTTTGGTGTCTCCTTTCAAAGATTGAAAGAAGGCCCTCATACAAACATCATCATGGTCAATATCAAACAAATCTATAAAATGATCAAACCCTTGGATGTTTTTTTTAGTTGAGATGGTATCAGGTTCCCCATCAAACGCAGGTAGGTACTTATAGTACTCAAAAGGAAAATCAAGAAGGACTTGAGGTAGCTTCAAGGGTCTGTATCTATGATGAATCTTGGAGGACGTTGGATCAAGTATAGGAGGTGAAATACTAGTCTTGGATTCATGGGGTTCATCAACTTGGTTATGGTTATCACATGGCTTAGATGGAATATCTTTATCAAGGATAGTGATAAACCGAGGATATATTTGTGTAACTTTAAGAGGGGAATATATAATTTCTAGATTTTCATGGTCATCATTTGCATGCAATAAGTAAAGAAGAACTTGTCTATCATTTTCAAGAAAGGACTAGAGGTAACTTATAACAAATAGTAAAATGACTTGGAAAAAATTCCATTTTAAGCACTTGTTTTCTTCCATAATGTTTTTTCATACCTCTACCAAGGGGTAAAGTCTTCCAGTGAATTCTTTGAACTGCATTTGAAATTTGAGTGGAGTGGATCTGGATTCTGCATTGAGGGTGGAGTCGCCATTGAAAATTTAAATTTCTGGATTGTTCTACCAATGGAATAACATTAAAATTGATTTTTTGATGTGTGGAGTTTTCAGAGAAAGAATACAACCAATATGTGCCTAAGTGTCTTCTGCACTCAGACCTTAGAGATCAACCATGTCGTTCTTTCCCAGGGAAAAATTTTCAATTTCCTTCCTGACAATGGTGCTGGAATGTTAGCACTCTGTAAATTCTGTTCGGCTGAAGAGAAAAACAACAGAGGTAACTATTTCAACCAGCTTTAGAGATGAAGCACTAGCCTCCTCAACTCAGAGAGGGATCTCTTGTGTCACTTGATGTTTCTTTTGAAATTGTTGGCTAGATTTGGTTTGTTTTGGGGGGTATTATGAAGTTGTTGAAGAAGTGGGGGTAACTTTGGGCTATGGAGTCAAAAATAAATAATGCGGTAGGAGGTTATTAGAACTTATCTAGAGGAGAAAGGCTAAGTGAGGCAATGATTTTGAGTTTTCAAACTGAAATTTTCATGGAAAGGAGAAAAAAGGAAAACATGTAACTTCTTTAGAGCATATTAAAATGAATTCCGAAATAATTGAGAAGAGAAATCACATAAATTTAAATTGCTAAGTCTAGAGCATCATCAGAAGAATTCCATACATTTAACACTCCAACTTAAAAGAGGAACTTGCAAATGGAAAAGACACAAGAAACACACACTATGAAAGAAGACAAAACTCATGTCACAACCAATTAGAATATTTTCATAAACAGTTCAAAAAATTGCTTCTGCATAATATATTCAGTTTAGCTCCATGATTTTACAGAGACTACCTGCAACAAGGGTAGGCCCACTCCTCCTCTCATGCTTTCTATATCCTTGGGATGATTTATATATAGAGGGGTTAATTGTGGAATTCAAAATGACTAAACTTCCCCATAATTCTAAAAATAGAGGTCAGTTACAAAAAGCAGTAATGTATAACGACAATTCTCCTACTTTAAAGGGATCATTATGAATAGGTCTGACATATCTGGGGATTTTTCCTTTGAACGCCATATTTCCAAAATTTGTTGGAACATACTGAATTCCACCTGTGAATTCATTCTAGCTTGGTGATTTCTTCCCTTAATGTGCTCAACCAAACTAGTTGATTTTCCCTGACGCTTTCAACTAATTTTGTTCTGATTTCCTCCTTCTGTCGTTTGCTCCACCCCTTCTTCACCACTCGCCTGTAGAGTCCATCCACATTTCCATTGAAGATTAGGTCCTTCATAACAGGATTTAATCTGACCCCTGATTCTGGTTCTGTCGTAGGGTGAGTATGTAATTTGGTTGCTAATATCTGCACAATCAACCTTTCTTTCTTACTCATTGAGAATCTTGCCATGTTAGTTAAAAACCCGGTTTTACTGGATACTGTTTTATAGGTTTTGTCCATGTCTTCCAACTTTGCAGATACCACGATTTTTTTTTTCCTTAACTCTACAAAAATCAAGAAATCAATCCAGTTTGAGATTACTTCTCTTATGAATGAGATTACGATTGTCCAGAGTAGAATAATGCCACCCATATTTGAAGATCGGTAGTACTCAAGTTTTAATCATGAGTTACTGATAGGATTACCTGTATGTACATTGGTTTGATATGCTTTACCAATCTATTTCAAATGACGAGCCTTTGAGTTAGTTATCCGATGACGTTCACCTGATATTTTCGGACGGGAAGTATCAACGAGTGACGTGAGGTGATTTGACTAGCCATCACTTTCCCCCACACGAATTGTTGATTTGACATATTAGACCATGTGACATCATGGATTTTGGGAAAATGGTTTCAGGAAGACTTATTTTTGCCCTAATGTACCTCTAAGGATGCCACGCATCCATGAATAAAACCACAATAAATTTCCCAGCCTGCCTTGGCATAATTAAATTCCATGATATTTCACTGCTTGATATGGGTCTCGACCATTGATCAGGGCTGCTTCAAGATCCACGGTCCTTCGAATTCTCTCCTTTGTGCTCCCACTATATTTGTCCACATGCCACCATATATGACCTGGACCTCCAAATCGTGCCATGTCTCTACATCGCTTTAGTCACCCGCTAAGTCTGAAACTCAAATTTCAAGTGTAACTGTTATGGTGATAACACAACCACCCTAACGTAGAAGTAGAATGATGGAACAACTATCACAATATCACTATGATATATAATGTTCTAAACATGTACCAATCAACCTGTAACAACATGTATAAATAGCCTCTGCCAACATGTACCATACATCAACCTGTACCATTATAAACAAATGCATCAACCATGCACCAAAGCTATACAAATAACCTATCACTGTAACTTGTCCAAACAACTTGTAATCAACATGTACCATAAAGAAGTCCATAAACCATGCACCAATCTGTACCTCAACCTATACCATCAATGAGTGCATCAACCATGCAAAAAATATGTACCAATCATGCATCAAATACACATAAACTATGACTCAGCAAGATGTACCAACATCATCAACTATACACCTCATGTATGCTTCAAATCATCAACTACTTGTCTCAACCATGTACCCAACATGTACCTCAACCAAAAGCCCTCATCAATTTCATCATCCAAATATGATTGTAACTCTATAATAGACCTGATGTACATGATCACATACCTACAAACCTTCCTGAACTTTAACAACAAAAGACCTGCATTTTCATCAAACTTTACATTAGTCTCACATGACTAGTTTTGGATTAGTCAACAACCCTAACTTGAAATAATCATAACTATGTACATGTAAAGAATAAAGATCTGAAAATAGTACAGAATATTCTTAATTGTCTTTTATGCAATTCCTCCATGTTTCATTGCTTCGAACCTCTCATAAAAGGAGTTATAGAAAAAATGGCATCCCTTGTTGAATTATGGCTTATTCTAGAGAGAAAACTTGTAGAGCGTGCCCCACACGGAATATTTGTTGTATGGATTTGAAAATTATACAAATAATACTAAAGTCTGTACTTTAACCAATACATTTGGTCTTACTGAATTTGGATCTGATATGAAGAAGTTATGACGTCTTTACCGAAAACACGTATTTTAGACTAGTTTTAGGACTAGCCACAAACCCTATTTTCCATGAAGTATAACTCAAAAAATACAATGACCCACAAGACATAATTTTTATCACAGCTAAGTCTTGGATATGTTTCCTCAACGACCTCCCAATTTCATGGTCTGAATCATTCTAGAAAAAAAATTAGTGCAAAAATAGTGAGATGATCTGCAAATAACATATCGTAGAAAGAATCATCAAAAAATTTTATCCTCCCTCGAATTTCGACTTTCTTTACTTCATCTTCCCTCTAAAATTTGGCTTAGATATCCTTTGGTTACCTCAATCACTTGTAGATATTCAATATGCTCAAGTGTGATTAAAAATGAGAGAGTATTTCCTCTTATTTATACTTTCATGTAGCTTCCTCAAGAAGTTTCCTTCTAACCATCTTAACCCACTTTCCTTATTTTAGGGCTAACCCACTTCTTGCTTAGGTGTTAGAATATGAAGGATTGTGATCATTTTACCATTGGAAATACCGTTGTCACCCAACCATAGGCCAAAGCCACCCTCCGAGCACCTTGAACTTGACAAAGAGAAGAATCCTACTAGCAATCAATAGTCAAGCAAGACTAATGCACCAAGCAAGAAAGTAACCAAGGCTGATCAGAAATTCCACATGCAACACCTTCCCGTGAACTTGCGCACAAAACTGCGAGAGCGCACAAGTGACTTCTGTAATTCTGAGAATGTGCCTGGGCCGACTTCTTAGGTACTAATTAATTCATATTAATTATATTTTTGCAACAGACATATTGTCTTGGGTTTCCTTCATTTCTTTGCTTCCTTCCAGAGCATTCTAATCTTGTCAAAGGTCACAATAAAGGTTCATACATCCCGAAGCTACCATAATATCAACACTATGTCCTAGCTAGGGAGGTATGGTCTTGAGCACAAAACAGACCATTCAACTGGTAGTATCACGAGCACCGTCATTATTATCCAACTGGATAATCTTCATGACAACTGGTACAATATCAATTGATAGAACACAACTGTCTCTATCCACGGTAGTACACAACTACTCAAAATGTGACACATAATCACAAACAGTGGAACATATCCACCACAGTAGCATATCTCTATTGTTCGGAGATAGACAGTCTCCATAAGAATCATTTGTTATCAACCTACACAAAAAATATTGTTAAAGATAAACTGAATCATCTGGGCCAATCTTTCACTCACATCTGTGAGCTCTGAAAGATATCTTCCCTCAGTGTAGAACATCAACGATGAGCCTTCTCAAACAAGGAAGAATGATTGCATCTGATTTCTGAATCTATACCATTCCTCACCCTAGGCCATTCCTCCGACACTAAACAAAGTGTAACCTAGAGAAAATGAATCTTCCCTAAGGAATGCATGTCCTTGATTATTGAGGCTGGACCATTCCCCACCCTGGGCCATTCCTCCAGCACTAAACAAAGTGTAACCTAGAGAGAATGAATACACCCTAAGGAATGACTTTCCAGACCATTTCCTCTGTTAACCACAAGAGGAAAAGACTGTCCTGTATCAACGTCCAAAACGAACCATTCCTCATGCTAACCACATTGAGGAATTGTTGTCTAGCGAGGCAGGCGAGACTTCTTGAGTAACCCTCAAGAAGAGAGACTACCCTAGACCACTCCCCATGTTAACCACAAATGGGAAGTCATTGTCTATGATACATTAACAATCTAGACCATTTCCCATGCTAACCACAATGGGAAATCTTTGTCCATCAGAAATCTCAATCCACTTTCCAAACAGGAAAGAATCTTCCCAACTGGGCTATTTTTCAATCTCGAAAATAAATGTCTTCAATAATATTTTTAGTGCTCCCTCCCAACCTGGAGAGTCACTTCTTCCCTTTCAACTAAGGGAGTTATTTCCACGATCCCCATCTTCTCTCGAAAGTATGCAAACTTTATTATAGATAGAGGTTTTGTTAGGATGTCTATTGTATGTTCATCTATGGGGATATACTCAAGATTTACCTCTCCTTATTGGACTTTATCTCGAATAAATTAGTATTTGATTTCAATGTGTTTCGACCTTTCATGAAACACATGATGTTATGATAATCTTATACAACTCTAATTATCACAATGTATTATGGTCAATTATGCAATTTGATCAAATAAATCAGAGATTAACTTCCTTAGCCATATTGCTTCTGTGGATGCTTCACATGTTGCGATATACTCTGCTTATGCTATGTTGAGTGCAATAGACTTTTGTTTCCTGCTGCTCCAAGATATCATAGCGGAGCCCAAGCTGAAACACATTCCTAAAGTGTCTTTTTTTCTTCTGCACTTCCTACCCAATCTAAGTCCGTGAATCCATGAAGTTGGATATCACTGAATGCAGTATATCTCAAGCCATAGTTTATTGTCCCACAAATATATCTTAATACATGCTTTGCAGCTATCCAGTGGTCATGTCTTGGTTCCACCTGGAAGTGGCTTAGTGTATTCACGGAAAAGAAAATGTATGGTCAAGTATTTACCAAATACATCAATGACCCAATTAATTGTCGATATAGAGATGGATCTATTGGATCATTACTTTTCTTATATCCTCATTCATAGGAGTGTCCATGGACTTACAGTCCATCATTCCAAACTTTTGAAGGATCTTTATTTCTTACTTTCCTTGACAGTCGGGCCTACTTTGAAATTGATAGCCATGATTACCTCCTCAAAAAATCGAGTCACCATCTATGTGATGGGCGTTAACCCTTCCTCCTGGACCCGTTGTTCATGTGACCTTGGGTCATGACCCTGGGCCTAGTTCCTGGGCGCTTTGTGATTTTTTGTTTCGCGAACTTGCATCATGATCCATGCTAAGACCCCTGATTCACAAAATCACAACTTCTCTAATTTGGCACCACGCATCCCTCTAAGATTCATGGTCCAGATCTCCTCTTCGCAAATCGGGATTTCACATCTCGGGAAGTTGAAAGACTAATCACCTCCCTTCTCCCAATTTCTGATTTTGCGATCACCTAAGATCAATGGTCCATGACTTTCCTTGATATAATGACTCATATCAACTTGTGAGTTCTCATTTCACAAGTCCTCGTGACTCTGCCCCTTGAATTTTCCACTCTGCGAGTCAGCGAAATGTTGATCTCTTGCCACGTCCCCTTCCCAACATCAACGACTAGGATTTACCTCATGATCTCAGACCTCTGTCAGACATTAAACTTCATGCAAATTTATGATCCCAATCGCCTGAGGGCCTCTAATTTGAACTTCACATGGAATCCCAACCATTTAAAACTGAACTTGCTCGCTCACTTGTTTTGAGTCCATATTGGACCACTTTGAGTGTTGTTCTTTGACGCTTCTTTTGTAGGCCATGAACTTCGACAACCTATTGCCCTTGACAACTATATGTGATAACATTTGGCTTCACAGGGGATGGCATGCTTCTTGGGAGATGCCAAGAACAAGCAGTTCCGGTCGCCTTATGCATTGAGCTATGGAGTCAATCTTAAAACATCCTGCTAAAAATACAGGTCGACAAGTAAAAACTAAAATAAATACACATGCTCCAAGGATCCTATTTATATACAATCCTAAACTAATTTATTTTTACACAGTGCTAGGTGAAAGAAAATTTCCACCATAGTCATTCAAGTAACTTCCTAACTAGAATCTCCTTCAGTCTGTTCGCGATTGATAACAGATCATGCAACAGTGACAACAAAACGATTACATTATTCATCTTTCCTCCTAATGCTAAGGTCAGGATAAAGCTGGGCGGCTTCCAAACATGAAGGAAATACAAATCCATGTATTCCTTCATAGGCTTATAGGCCAAGCGAAAAACTCCAAAAAAATTGTAACAGGAAGCCCTCTCTACTACACAGCTTCTCACACATGGCTCAATATCTCTCGTAAGGATAGGTGGGTGAACATACTATGCATGTTGGCTGGTCCCAGGTGATGGTTGCTCACTTACAGGCTCTGGATAGGAGATAAACTGCTCCTCATGTGCATGATGCTCTATGTCTTCTGCGAGTCCAGGATAGTTGATTTCCACCCAATGCTTTTCCTTAATGAACAAAGGAAAAGGCTCTATAGTTTGGCCTTGGAAACCTTTCATGAAACCATACTCAACTGTGAGTATCGAAGAAATAATTCCATTTGAAAATTTCAGAATATCTGAAACGTATGACGCCATGTATATGGCGATAAGATCATGAATAATGTTATAGAATCCTAGCTACTTTAGAAGACGAGGCTCCTCCTCTGTAAAATTTTCTCTTCTTGAAAATAAATGCCCTCTTTTCTCTTTTGAAACCAACACTTGATCATCAACAATTGTAGTCTTTTCTTTTATTCCAATTACTCCCATGAGCTAATTGTCTCTGGCTGCAAATGTTTATACCAATCTTTGGTGTCTCCTTTCAAAGATTGAAACAAGGCCCTCATACAAACATCATCATGGTCAATATCAAACAAATCTATAAAATGATGAAACCCTTGGATGTGTTTTTTAGCTGAGATGGTATCAGGTTCCCCATCAAACACAGGTAGGTACTTATAGTACTCAAAAGGAAAATCAAGAAGGACTTAAGGTAGCTTCAAGGGTCTGTATCTATGATGAATCTTGGAGGACGTTGGATCAAGTATAGGAGGTGAAATACTAGTCTTGGATTCATGGGGTTCATCAACTTGGTTATGGTTATCACATGGCTTAGATGGAATATCTTTATCAAGGTCAGTGATAAACTGAGGATATATTTGTGTAACTTTAAGAGGGGGATATATAATTTCTAGATTTTCATGGTCATCATTTGCATGCAATAAGTAAAGAAGAACTTGTCTATCATTTTCAAGAAAGGACTAGAGGCAGCTTATAACAAATAGTAAAATGACTTGGAAAAAATTCCATTTTAAGAACTTGTTTTCTTCCATAATGTTTTTTCATACCTCTACCAAGGGGTAAAGTCTCCCAGTGAATTCTCTGAACTGCATTTGAAATTTTAGTGGAGTCGCCAATAATGTTTTGGGATCTAGATTCTGCATTGAGCGTGGAGTCGCCATTGAAAATTTAAATTTTTGCATTCTTCTACCAATGGAATAACCTTCAAACTAATTTTTTGATGTGTGGAGTCGTCAGAGAAAGAATACAGCCAATATGTGCCTAAGTGTCTTCTGTGCTCAGACCCTAGAGATCAACCATGTCATTCTTTCCGAGGGAAAAAATTTCAATTTCCTCCCTGACAATGGTGCTAGAATGTTAGCACTCTGTAAATTCTGTTCGGCTGAAGAGAAAAATGACAAAGGTAACTATTTCAACCATCTTTAGAGATGAAGCACTAGCCTGCTCAACTCAGAGAGGGCTCTCTTGTGTGACTTGATGTTTCTTTGGAAATTGTTGGCTAGATTTGGTTTGTTTTGGGGGGTATTATGAAGTTATTGAAGAAGTGGGGGTAACCTTGGGCTATGGAGTCAAAAATAAATAATGCAATAGGAGGTTATTAGAACTTATCTAGAGGAGAAAGGCTAAGTGAGGCAATGAGTCTGAGTTTTCGAATTGAAATTTTCATGGAAAGGAGGAAAAAGGAAAACATGTAACTTCTTGAGAGCATATTAAAATGAATTCTGAAATAGTTGAGAAGAGAAATCACATAAATTTAAATTGCTAAGTCTAGAGCATCATCAAAAGAATTCCATACCTTTAACTCTCCAATTTAAAAGAGGAACTTGCAAATGGAAAAGACACAAGAAACACACACTATGAAAGAAGACAAAACTCATGTCACAACCAATTAGAATCTTTTCATAAACAGTTCAAAAAATTGCTTCTGCATCATATATTCAGTTTAGCTTCATGATTTTACAGAGTCTACCTGCAACAAGGGTAGGCCCCCTCCTCCTCTCATGCTTTCTATATCCTTGGGATGATTTATATATAGAGGGGTTAATTGTGGAATTCAAAATGACTAAACTTCCCCATAATTCTAAAAATAGAGGTCAGTTACAAAAAGCAGTAATGTATAACGACAATTCTCCTACTTTAAAGGGATCATTACGAATAGGTCTCACATATCTGGGGATTTTTCCTTTGAACACCATATTTCCAAAATTTGTTGGAACATACTCAATTCCACCTGAGAATTCATTCGAGCTTGGCGATTTCTTCCCTTAATGTGCTCAACCAAACTGGTTGATTTTACCTCACGCTTTCATCCACTTTTGTTCTGATTTCCTCCTTTTGTCATTTGCTCCACCTCTTCTTCACCACTCACTTGTAGAGTCCATCCATGTTTCCGTTGAAGATTAGGTCCTTCATAACAGGATTTAATCTGACCCCTGATTTTGGTTCTGTCATAGGGTCAGTATGTAATTTGGTTGCTAATATTTGCACAATCAACCTTTCTTTCTTACTCATTGAGAATCTTGCCATGTTATTTAAAAACCTTGTTTTACTAGATAGTGTTTGATAGGTTTTGTCCATGTCTTCCAACTTTGCAGAGACCACGATTTTTGTTTTCATTAACTCTATAGAAATCAAGAAATCAATACAGTTTGAGATTACTTCTCTTATGAATGAGATGACGATTGTCCAAAGTAGAATAATGCCACCCATATTTGATGATCGATAGTCCTTGAGTTTTAATCATGAATTACTGACAGGATTACTTGCAGGTACATTGTCTTGCCACGCTTTACCAATCTATTTCAAATGATGAGCCTTTGAGTTAGTTATTCGACGACATTCACTTGACATTTTCGGTTGGGAAGTACCTGAACGAGTGAAGTGAGGTGATTTGACTAGCCATCACCTTCCCCCACACGAATTGTTGATTTGACATATTAGACCACGTGACATCATGGATTTTGGGAAAATGGTTTCAGGCAGAACTCTTTTTGCCCCAATGTACCTCTGAGGATGCCACGCATCCATGAATAAAACCACAGTAAATTTCCCAACTTGCTTTCGCATAATTAAATTCCATGATATTTGACCGCTCGATATGGGTCTCGACCGTTGATCACGGCTGCTTCAAGATCCACGGTCCTTCAAATTATCTCCTTTGCTATCCCACTATATTTGTCCACATGCCACCATATATGACCTAGACCTCCAAATTGTGCCATGTCTCTACATCTCATTAGTCACCCGCTAAATCTGAAACTCGAATTTCAAGTGTAATTGTTATGGTGATAACACAACCACCCTGACGTAGAAGTAGAAATATGGAACAACTATCACAATATCACTATGATATATAATGTTCTAAACATGTACCAATCAACCTGTAACAACATGTATAAATAACATGTGCCAACATGTACCATACATCAACCTGTACCATTATAAACAAATGCATCGACCATGCACCAAACTTATACAAATAACCAATCACTGTAACTTATCCAAACAACTTGTAATCAACATGTACCATAAACAAGTCCATAAACCATGCACCAATCTGTACCTCAACCTATAGCATCAATGAGTGCATCAACCATGCAACAAATATGTACCAATCATGCATCAAATACACATAAACTATGACTCAGCAAGATGTACCAACATCATCAACTATACACCCCATGTATGTGTCAAATCATCAAATACTTGTCTCAACCATGTACCCAATATGTACCTCAACCAAAAGGCCTCATTAATTTCATCATCCGAATCTGATTTGTAACTTTATAATAGACCTGCTGTATATGATCACATACCTATAATCCTTCCATAACTTTAACAACAAAAGACCTGCATTTTCATCAAACTTTACTTTAGTCTCACATGACAGGTTTTGGATTTGTCAACAACCCAAACTTGAAATAATCATAACTATGTACATGTAAAGAATAAAGATCTGAAAATAGTACAGAATATTCTTAATTGTCATTTATGCAATTCCTCCATGTTTCACTGCTTTGAACCTCTCATAAAAGGATTTATAGAAAAAATGGCATACCTTGTTGAAATATGGCTTATTCTAGAGAGCAAACTTGTAGAGCGTGCCCCGCACGGAATATTTGTTGTATGGATTTGAAAATTGTACAAATAATACTAAAGTCTATACTTTAA
>JASDQU010508044.1:0-23455 GCA_032191745.1 Picea mariana
TACCCTTACGTGACGTTGTGTTTGATTTCCAGATGTCGGAATATTCGCTACCTTATATTGGCTTCGCCGACGGCGCTAGCCGTAGTACTCGGAACCTAGCTTCTGTTGCCTGGGAAATCTATGCCCCAACAAACAAGCTTATATCTTTACGACGTGTATGTCTTGGCCGAGCAACCAACAACATAGTAGAGTATAGCGTCATTATTGAGTTATTGGTTGATGCTATCTCTCTTGGAATTTGTCGTTTGGTTGTGCGAATTGACTCGCATCTAGTGGTGCTACAGCTAAGTAATGTCTACTCTATTCGAAGTCCTACATTGTTAAGAGTATATTTGCGAATTCGCCTCTTGGAATGAAATTTTGATCATATTGAATATCAACACATTCCGAGAAGTCTTAATACATTAACAGATGCTTTAGCTAATTATGTATTGGACAGAAATTTAAATCACTTATAAATCAACACATTAAAATGTACACAAATGTAAAGTAAGTCGGTAGAAACCATGTATATATATATATATATATATATATATATATATATATATAACAATCAAAGTTTGTTTTTACAAAATATGTCTGAAGACCAAAATATCAAAAATGGAAGCTCATGGCTTCTACATAACGATATCATGACATCAATGATGTTCACGATAGCACACTAAAGTCCTAGCAACTCTGCGGAGCAAACGACCCATAGAGGCAGAGACTCCCACGGTGTGACGCTGATCACGTCGTGGAATATCCTCCAAAGCCATATCTGGAACATCCGCCATCAAACCCTCTAGGTTCTTCTCCACTGTCAAATAGTCCTCGGCATACTGTGGAATGGCTACTGCTGCCTCTCCTCGATGCTGGACAAGAGAACTACCAGCAGGTCTATATGCCCCAACGTCTGTGTTATCAATACAATTTTGGTGTTAGTCTTCGGATAAAACTATAAAACCAAAAACATTTCAATATGTTAAAAATACAAAAACATTTAAAAAATTAAAATCAGTGGACTTCTTACCAATATCCCCCCACTGTGCATATTCAGGAAGTGCAAGGTCAGGATCGCCGTGGAAATCTAAACCCGCGTATGCATAATCTTCTATCATCAATACCTGGCCTTGAAGCCAGTCAAAGAAGGTATCGTCATACCGGATAATTAGTCCTACCACATGTCTAGCCATGAGTTGACACCAGCGTAACATCCGTGGATCCCTGGGACCCAGAAGGTGCCACTCAGCCTGAAGTCTATACACTGGAACCCTCTCACAGAAGAAGGACACCAACAATGATCCATAACCAAACTGTTTTAGATCTCCATGCCTGCATTTGGTCAGTTGTTTTTTAAGACTGCATAAAACTGTGTCAGCCCAGTTGAAGACCCGGGGCTCAGTACACTCGATGGCATACTGAAAATAGCTCTGCAGAGCCATATGCGGGGCAGCACTTCCTGCCATCCGAGCGATAGTGAAGAGAATGGTACGAACAGTGATGTCAATTACTCCCCAGATGGCTACCTTCCCTTTTTGTCTTTCTACTTCAGGTACACAATAGTGAGCACAGTATTTGCTCATTTTCAAACCACCCCTTCTGCTACCAGTCAAACTGATGTAGGATCCTCGCCGGGATAGCCCAATCAGGAAATAAATATCCTCAATGTCAATCATCAAGGTGTGAGCTCCGACATTAAAAACTTGCTGATCCGGATCCCACATCTGGATTAAATGTTCTAGCAATCGAACTTGGGCTCTCATGCCCGGTATGCAGAAATACTTCAAGAGACCGCAATCTCTTAAAGAAGCAATGGTCAGAGGGTGATTTTTGGCAGTTGCATTATCATCCTTGTGTTCCCGTTCTCTCCATTCGAGAACCATTATGATGGTTATAAACCTGCATGGGGAACATATGAAGATGATGAAAAACTCTCTTTCATGGAAAAAACCCTTTTTATTGGCTAAAAATTAAAAACTTTTTGAACTTTGCACTGTTCGCAGGTGGCCTATGGCACACAGTGTGAACTTCTCGCACCCTGCCTTAGGCCCACTTGCGAGAATTAAGAATTCTCGCAGGCCCCGTATGGGCATCCTGCGAGAACTCCTGTTCACGCATAGGGTTTTAAAAATGAAATCAAAACTCAACTTTTAACCAATGGAAACACTAATTTAAACCATGAAAAGATAGAGAATGGAAAACTTACCGAAACACCGTAGACAGCTCGAAGAATGATGGCCTGAAGCTCTTAAAAATCGACGATGAAGGTAGGAGGTAAAGTGGGGTTTTTTGCACTAAAATGGTAAATGGTAAAAAGATATGGTAAAATGTGTTATGAATTTGTTTTATTCACTTTTTACTATGTCCAAAGTGGGTATTTCCATGTTTATTCATTATTTAATCCATTTAACCCTAATTACTAATACGAAAGTGAGTAAAATGACTTGCAGGTACCCAATGCGGATGATTATGGACAAAAAACTTTTACAGTGTGAATTTGATTGTTTTCTATGGTTTTGACTTGAAACCTCGAGCGCCTTTTATCCGTTCTTGCGCTTGCGAAAAATATAAGAACGTGATCGAGCGTTGTTTTATCTCTTTTCCGGGCTCGTTGTGGTTACACGAAAAAGGAACCCCCCTGGAGTTAACTTTAAGCCCTTTTCAGACTCCCTAAACATGAAAAGATTGCCGAGCGATCTTGCTATTTTCACGCTCATTAAAGTATTTGAAGTTATGCGTCCTTCGAGCGATAGTTTACCCCTTTTTCCGTCTCGTTGGACTATGGTACAAAAAAGGAACTGAGAGAGTCCTCTTTTAAGTGTTTTTCCAAACTCTATAATCTTGAAAAACCTTCGAGTTTACTATCTCTGGACTCGTTAAACAAACAATGACAGACCCGTGATGGGACCGAACCACTCCTTCCTAGGGTTCGTTAAAAATACTCCGAGGGACTCGTCTGAAGGATGAGCTTATACTAACAAGCATATGTGATCCTCTTCAAGCTTGCGTAAAAATAAAGAGGTACTTGCCAGAAATGGTGGGGGAAAATTTGGGAAAGGGATATGTTTCATCTTTGTGTTAATTGGCAGTTAGCATCGCTCTTGAACATGACACCCCCTATTCATCATTTGAAGCCGGTTTGGGAAATCCATTTGTCTCTCATTCGATTTGATAACAAGGTCTTTCCATGTGTCGTCTTTGAGTCAATGCTTCCAAATCATTGGTCGTGTCATTCATATGTTCAAGAGCTATCCGTCTGAAACTTCTATTGAGTCGGCCATCTGCAGTTATTCTTTCACTCTGTGTCGGCCTTCCCTATGTCCAAAGTCCTATTGCAACATACTCTATTTCACTTTCAAAATCTGTTACTCATTTCGTGTCACTGATGGGGGATACATCAAGGCCCTCCTATGACGAGTCTTGTTCTGTCAACTTCAGCACATTATCCAGAATCAGGACTTAGAAATTATTTAGTACCTTGAAGCTTGCATGCCTCAATGGCAATTTTCTCGTTTTCGACACTGGGTTTACATCATTGACCCCTGATCGAGAGATTTCGTCGGGTGTTTGACATCAACTCATTTATTCACAGTCAATGGATTGTACTATAGTACCTTGGGATTCATTGACATCATTGGTGATTTCCCTTGCACTTGTTAACGGTATACATCGATGACCGGTAATCAAGTGGTTTCTACCATGTTCGACTTCAAAACATGTAATCACATGGTCAGATTCGTACTTTGGGCGATGAGATTGAAGACCCTGGATATTGTCTTTGAGATCCAGGTTGCGATGGAGTGTGTATTATTTGTGACACATAGATCCACTGTGTATGTTTCGTGGCTATGTTGTCTTGATTAAAATTTGTCGCATAGATCCACAGTGTATTCAGGTGGCTATGTTATATTATGACTGCATGGATCCACAGTGTATGATTGGTGGCCATGACCTTTGTTTATGATGTCATTAGTCTATGATCTAAGTATAGGAATGCCTACCTCAGGAATTGGTATACATGATATTCTGTCGATGCTTGGATGTTTGCAGGTCTCTGATTAGATGTGCTCTTGGTTCTTGACACACACATGCAGCTTACAAAGTCTATCGACTGTCACTAGTTCCACTCTCAGACTTTGGGGGGCTTTGGTCATCGGGATGATGTCATGATAATGTCATGATGATGGAGAATCAAACTCTTCAATAAGAACAATTTCCTGGGAAAAGTTACACTTGTCTAGCTCCAGAAATCATGTTTTCAAGAATGTTCGCAGGCTACCTATATGTTCTCCTGCGAGAATGCCTGATTCTCGCAGGCTGTCTCAAGTTGGAGTGTGAACTTCTCGCACTGTACTCATGGTTAGGGTGCGAACATGTTATTAAAGAAGTAAAAAGGATAAGTTCTCGATCCTTCTAGAAGGGAATCTTCTAGAAGGATGAGTTGGCTTTCAAATGGTTGGCAAAGTACTAACTTTCCAAATATCTTGGGATCATTCCCTATCCAAGTAACTAAACTATATTCTCCTATATATTGAGGAGATTGCTCATGGAAAGGTTAGAAGAAAATTAGCAAGAGATTGATTGGAGAATTGGTGCAATATTGTATGGAGGAATGATGCTACAGCAGCAAAGAGACAACATCAAGGTCATTATATGTGGTTGATCTTCTTCATGCATGAGCAAGTGTGTGTGTTAGAGCTAGGAGCCATTGAAAGGATACCTACGACATCAAGGCTCAGGTTGTAAGTTTCACTTTCAATTAATTCAATACAGTAATATGTCCCTTTCCCATAAAGATGATGTCACTTTATTACATAATTCCTTGATCATATGTATAGACTAGCCATTGAATATATTAATCTGCCTTTACTTTGATTGGTTTGTACTTTTGTGATCTGAACGGTGCAAGAGCATTGGAGCGAAGCTTGGAACAACAGAGATATAAGGAAAGCGTTCATAAGGTATGTCCACAATCCTTACTTCTTAGTTCATTCAATAGGTTAAGTCTAGGGAAAGTGTATTATTTTGTCCTATTTTGTTTTAGATCCAGGTGGATCTAGGGAGATTGGTCTGTGTCCGCACTCATGAATTTATCCTGAAACAATCTACAATACTCAGGTATAATCCTTTAGTGCATGAAATTTGTGTAGAACAATATGCTAAGGATGATGATTTTAAATATGTATATGATGCATTAACTCGTGGCAATCAACAGCCATATTATTATATGCATGAAATTTGTTTATATCATCTTGGAAAGCTTTGTATACCCATGGATGAAAGAGTAAATGTAATAAGAGAAGCTCACAAATCTCTCATTTCTGGTCATTTTGGGTTTGGTAAGATATTAGCACAATTACAGAGGTATTTTTATTGGCCTTAAATGAATGAAATAGTTTCCAAGTATATCAAAGGGTGTGTTATGTGTGCCAAAATTAATCCTAGCGACAAAAAGTTGGGGTTATAGACACCGCTTCTAGTACCTTATTAGCCACAAGAAAGTATCTCCATGGATTTTGTAGGGGGTTTGCTGATGTCCAGGACATGACATGATTATTTGTATGTTGTTATGGATAGATTCATCAATATGTGTATTTTGATGTCATGCAAGAAACAAGTCACAACTGAATAGACAAAAAAGATGTTCTTTGATAATGTTTGGGTTCATTTTGGAATTCCTACGTCTATTATATCAGATCGAGACTCTTGCTTCTTGGGAAAGTTTTGGTCTCATTTATGGGAGCTCATGGACACTAAGTTGAATAAGAGAATGAATTTTCATCTACATACATATGGACATGTTGTAGGGGCTAGTCGACCCTATCGACTAGACCTGATGGTCAACTTAGAACCTGTCGGTTGACTGATGTAGTTAGAAGTAGAATTTGATCAGAGTTTCTATTAATCGACTGACCCAAGTAGTTAAGTAGTTACAACTTCCTGATAGAGGTATAAATACATAAGCACATGAAGGCTCATATAGCTTCATGTGAGAGGTTATATGTAATTGTGTTGTACTATCTATCATATAATAAAGGATTTTTCTTTGGGCTCTCATTACTTGTGTATGACTCTATATATGTATAATTGTATGCATGTATCTCTATGATGGCTATGTAAAGTTCTACTGGTATCACTCCCTACTTTACCCTAGATTACAACATTGGTTCCATTGCCGGTAGTACTAAACTTGGGCATGTAGAAGTGTACATAAATTATAACTCAACAAGATATACATGAGTGGTGGGAGTGAAAAATCGAGAACTACATAAAAAACTATGCAAGAAGGAATAAAATCTCACTAGCCTAAGCAAGGTCACAGTTCTTTATAGAGATGCATGAAAGATTTCTTGAAGCTATCCAAGAAGCATTGTTTCAACACATTAACAGATCAGGTGATGCATAAATTGATACTCGACGATAAGTTAGGCCCGAAGTTGACAAATGGAGGAATAACAAAACTGGACAAATGGCTCGAAATAATTATTGAAGAATATATTTCAGAACAAGCCATTGAATATCGGACGTCCCTTGACAAAAAAAAAGAAAACATTCTACACCGAATTGCATGACGGATTTTTATGCATGGTTCCAACACTTCTTCATAAATTCCTTCTCGAAAAGGGATTCGGTGATATCGTCGAATACCGACCAAGATTAGGCACACCGTTACCAAATATAAACTTCCTAGAAACACACAAAAAGTGGGAAGCATTTCTTGATGCAAAGTGCAAAGATACAAGAGAATCATGGGATTACTTCTTGAAGAAATAAATATGGCCAAGGCTCCCAACTTAGCATAAGTCAAGTTGGAAATGGGGGTCGGTTAAGATTGTGAGATACCATAAAACAAAAAGTAGTGTTTCCCAAGCCTAAATGTCATCAAGAGGGAAGAAATCCCATAAGAAATCTGCAAATATCCAGAAACCAAAATGGGATAAAAGACAACAGAAAACAAAAGAACTTCATAATCAGTGGAACAAAAAAAAATTGAATAGAAAGATGTATGGGGAGGATCATCCTGTCAAAGCGCGTGAGTATTTTGAGTCAGATAGAGATCAACCAAATTTAGAAATAGCAGTAGCCACGGTGACACCTTGCAGAAGTACGACACACAAATGAATAACCATCAATCAGTCGATGAAACAGAAAGTATGGATTACGAAGAATATGGACCAAACTTACGTATGTATCCCACATTGGAAACTATTCCAAGAATAAGAGAATTTCTCCAACAAAGGTTGCAAATCGACAACCAATCTGTAAGATTATGGTATAGAACGAATGACCTGGGAAACCTATGAGATGCATTGATTGTCGATCTTGAATGAAATGAAGTCGACAACATGATCATCCAAATCAAGGACCTCACTGAATTGACTCCACTGCCACATCTAATATCAAGAGAAGAAATTAAGTGTAGTCTGGAAGCGATGCAACCTTTGGAATGACGATTAATCAAATAAAAATATCAAAGTTACCAAATTGAGGATGCATATTCTATACTCAAGAAGAAACAACTATTCCTTGAGTATCATCCATTGTCAGATGCAGAAAAATACTGACTAGAAGATTCGACAGTTAATTTGAAATAAGTAGTAACTCAAACACCAAGAAAACCGAGTGTTCACACTAAGAAATTCAAAATGAGATTCAACCACATCCCCATTTACGAAGGAGAGAAATACCCAAAATTCCATTGGTTCATATGTGAAACATTTTGGGATGCATCTTATATTATATACGAGGATAAGCAAATGGCTCAATTCAAAGCTATGTTGCACCACCGTTCCTTAACATGGTTCATGAACTACACCGAAAACCAAACTCATTCAAAGGTAGAAATAAAGAATAGTTTTTTAACATTCTTCAAAATCCATGACATCACACATTTGGTAGCTTAAAATTTAAAATAAATCAAGCAAAGACCAAGTGATACGGTAAAATAATATGACAAGAGATTCAAATATCTCCTAAGTCAAATCCTGACAACGATCAAGCAAAACCTGCTAGTCCAGTGGTATATAGTTGGGCTACTACCAAGAATCCAATATATGCTACATTTATATGAGATAACCAACTGCGAAGACATGCTATAAAAATCACAGTGAGTTGATTCAAATGAATATATCCCATTGAATTCCTCGACGATGAAGAGACTTGAAGAAAAAAATAGAACATATGCAACAAACTATAAAAAATCTTTCCATACGACACAATGAAATATGGTGCACCACATGCACTGGGGACAGACACACAAAGGATAATTGTCCCCTAAGTGAGTGCACACAAACAATGGATGTCCACTGAGTACAAGCCAGAAATACTGTAACATATGTGACTTCCTAACTTATCATAGAATACAAGATTGTCCACACAATATAAAAAAGACGAAGTGGTGCCACATCTGTAAAGCTTCTGATCACCAAACTTCAAATTGTCATCTAAACTCTAGAAATCATAATAATATACGAACAATCTACCACACATAAACCACTGACCAAGCGAAAAACTATGGTCGAAGAGATTATTACTTCGATGGTCGTGGTCGAGGTTGAGGAGGCTGACGTGGATTGGTAGTTGAGGTCGAGGTCGTGGATGACCATATTTTGCTAACTACTGGAAAAATGATCATGAAAAGGCATATTTTCCTATAAAAGACAAAATTGATCTGAAATTTTGTAACATATGCGGCATTGGAGATCACTCTTTAGAATACTGCCTGATAGTACTCGACAAAATTATACCTAGAAAAACTGTGAATCTACTACACGCGGTATCCAAAGAAGAGGTGAAGAACTCCAAAAAATTACATATTGTTACAAGGTTGGGCACAGGACAAGATATTTTCACTCCACCACAAAATTAAAAAAGAAAGAAGACTAACAATTTCCCAAACCCAAGTAAAGAAGAGAAAATCATGAGAGAAGCTCTTAAATTTCTCAAAACTTCCATAGAAGATCAACAAAATTGAAAAAATTGAAAAGAATACACCATCCAAGAATTTTTGCAACTACTCAAATAAAAATAGTCGATAGGTAGGCTATTGGACCTACTCAACATACTGCGAGAACACAAAGATGGTCAGAAACCAACAAAGGATGGAAATCACCTCTCTTATAACAACAAAGATTACGATCCACGAGTCAACTTGGAGATTGAGGGAATGATGGACAATCAGGTGGTCGTTAATTTTGGTTCACAAGTCAATATTTTACCATGAGAAACATGGGTACGAATGGGCCGACCCAATATAGAATCCATGATGAATTATCTTAAGTTAGTTTATCATAGATTAATAGAACCAATTAGAATACTAAGAAATGTCGACACACAAATTATGGGAATGTCGACTTTGGGCGAATTTGAGTTGATCGACCTTGTCAAAGGAATGATAGGATATGTAGCTCTTATCAGTCGGCCATGGGGTCGATGAATGAAAGAAACTATCTCCCTAGAAAGAGATAGAATTAAATTGAAAAGAAGTGGGAGAAAAATAATTATTCCCCTGGATCCAAAGGAAGGAAAACCATGGATGGAGTCGTGGGATGAGGATCAAGAAACCAAATGTCTATATCAAATAAAAAATGAACAAAAGGATTATATAGAACCAACCACAGAAGGAGAAATTTTGAGAGAATATCCCATGTCGGTTGGACATAATTCTGACTCCGCCTTATACAACTAGAAAATAGAAAATTACTAAGCACATGCAAAATATTGTTGGTCTATTGAAATTATTCCAAAGAAACATCTTAATACATGCTACTCAATCCAGGATTTACCAAAAGTATACAAAAAAATAACCTGAAAAACACCCACTCTTATTTCGACTATTCAACCCATGTCAAAGAGGTAGAAAAATCCATAGGAGAGCAAGGAAGGACATAGAGTCTTGTGGAAAATTTCACAGGCCAGGATGCGAGATGGTGGGAAACACATTCCCCCTTATTACAAACATGGACGAATGTGTCGACATACTTCATTGAAAGATTCGACGACGAGAAATTATCCAAAGATGTAGATATTCCCACATTCAAAATCGGCTACGATCCAACAGAACATATTCAATGATGTGAAAGAGAATGGCGAAGAATAGGATATAAGGATGAAAGGGTGTGGCCCCATATGTTCCCGAATATATTAGATGAAATACCAAGAAAATGGTATAATATTGAAGAAGCCTGCGACCACACTTCAAAATGAGATGAAATCAAAGGAAATTTTGTGCAAGACTTCGAATTTAATCCAATAGAGGAACAATTGGAAGATGCAGCATGTCAAATAAAAACATTTCTAGAAATTCCTTCACCATCTCTACAGGAAGAAAAATCAAATATGTTGGTCGATGAAGGATCAACATTGACTTGCAACTTTGTGCTGGTAGAAAACAAGGAAATCTCGACTGCATGAAGGATCGACATGGAGAATATAAAATGGCCAGGATAGAGCTTCTAGTTGAAGAAATACCATCCAACATTGAAAAATCATGTGAAGTTAGTATTAATTATAGCCATGGAACACAAATAAGACCAGGAACAACTCGACTTCCCAAAAATATTTAAAAACATTGAAGAAGGAGAATGCCACCTCGACGAAGAAAACCCACCAGAAGGGATGGATGCGGAAATCAAAACAAAGGAATTTGACATATCAAACAATGGTTAACCAAAAATGGTGCGAATAGGTGACTATTGGTATGACAAGAAAACAACCGACATATTCAGTCTACTAAAAGAGTATCAAGATGTTTTTGCACATGACTACAAGGATCTAAAAGGACTTGTAGAGGAAATGGGTGAAATGAAGATTGAACTAATCCCAGGAGAAAAACCAAAGAAAAAACAACCATACAAGTTAGCACATAAGTAAAAACCAATCGTTTAAAAAGAGATCGAAGGAATGCTACAAGAAAGAATTATTTATCCTATCAACAAGGCAGAATGGGCAAGTCCCATGGTGGTACAACCAAATAAGCATGATCCAAAGAAATTAATAATTTGTGTCGATTTCTAGGGACTTAACAAACAAACTATGACAGATCCATTCCCCACCCCTTTTGATGATGAAATCATAAACAAAGTTGTTGGTCATGAATTCTATTCATTTGCTAATGTATTTTCAGGATATAACCAGGTGGTAATAACAAAATAAGATCAGGAAAAAACAATATTCGTGAGGGAATTTGGATCTTTTTCCTACAGAGTCATGTCATTCAGACTAAAGAACGTGCCAACTTTTTTTTCAAGAATAGTGGTCAAATAATTCCAAGAGTATATCTACAAAGCTATGGCCGTATACTTTGACGACTGGAAAATCTATAGTCTACTCAAAAATCACATACAATGGCTTCGACTTATGTTATAACGCTGCAGATAGATTCAACTATCACTAAACATCATAAAATGCATATTTTACACGCCTATTGGAATCCTGCTAGGACATGTGGTATGTAATATGGGTTGAAGGTTGACATGGCTAAGATAAATATTATCCTTGATCTAAAACCACCCATGAATGAAAAACATATCTAAATTCTATTGGGTCATACTAGCTATTATAGGAAGATTATACACCACTACTCAGACACCACCTTCCTAATGGATGAGCTTCTACGAAAAGATGTTGAATTCAAATGGAGCCAAGACTTCCAAGAATCCTTCGAATTTTTAAAGAAGAAGTTGGTCGAAGCACCCATTCTCAAATTTACAGATTGGTCAAGAAAGTTTCATGTCCATGTCGATGCATCCAATGTAGTTGTTGGTTCAGTTTTAGCTCAACCATACGATGACACAATGGATCACCCAAATGCATATGCAAGTCAGAAATTGAATAAAGCATAAAAAGGCTATTTGACTACGGAAAGGGAAGCCTTATCAATTATTTTTTCTCTACAAAAGTTCAGTCACTATTTATTGGCAAACCCCTTTACATTTTTTATAGACCATCAAGCATTGAAAAAATTGGTCAATAAACCAGTTCATCAAGGAAATATTTTTTGGTTATTACTATTATTTCAGGAATTTGAATTTGACGTAAACATTCGACCAGGCAAAAAAAAAAGTCTGACCTGATCACCTTTCATGACTAGAAACAAGAGAAGATCTGACATGCATCGATGATGACCTCCCAGATGCACACTTATTCATATTCGAAGTTGCACCTAAATATTTAGAATATATTTCCAATCTATTAGAAGAAGGAAAGGTCCTGGAGGACCTCCTGACAAACAAGAAGAAAATTCTAGCCATGAAAGCTACACCATTCACAATCATTACCAAATATTTATACAAAATGGGAATGGATGATGTTTTAAGAATATGTGTGCCATAACATGAACGAGAGGATATCATTAATGAAGCCCATGCAGGAACATCCAAACGACATTTCCAGGCCGACACAACATCCAGGAAGGTACTACAAGTAGGCCTGTGGTGGCCAAATTTTCATAAAGACTATCGGGATCAAGTTAAAAAATATGATAGCTTTTAGAGGCTTGGACGACCCTTGTAGAAAAAGGAAATGACACTAAGTTCAATAAACCCTAATCGATCCTTCGAAATCTGGGCTATCGACTACGTCGGGCGATTTCCACAAAGGGAAAGAAGAACTGGTGCCAAGTACATCATTATTGTGGTCGGGTATGTGACTAAGTGGGCAGAAGATGAGCCAGTCAAATCCTGTACCAAAGAGGTAGCAACTAAATTCATCCTTGAGAACATAATCACAAGATTTGGCTATCCTATGACACTAATCAACGACCAAGGAACTCACTTTGTAAATGAAACAATTAAAGTTCTACTAGAAATTGTTTTAATTGACCATAGAAAAATGATAGCCTATCACCCACAAACAAACGAGGCAGTTGAATACTTTAATAAAACATTACACATGGGACTTCCAAAGATCTGTGGCATAAATAAAGATGACTGGGATGACAAGATTCCTGCAATCCTCTAGGTATATAGATAAACATTCAAAATATCGATTGGACAAACTCTGTTCAAGCTAGTCTATGGACAGGAAGTTGTTATCCCGCTACAATTTTGGACTAATTTTGACAGGGTCTCAGCTATATAAAAATTTGTCGAGAGAAAAAAAATGAATGATCGACTATACCAATTGAACAAGTTGGAAGAAGAGAGGCTAATAGTGATCCATAACCAAGAGGTTCAGAAGCAAAAACAAAAAGCGTGGAATGATCATCACTTAAAGAAAAAGGATATAAAAGAGGGAGACTTAGTCTTACTATATGACAATCATATAAAAGGTAAACCCAAAAAATTGGAAACAACATGGTTGGGGCCTTATGTGGTGGAATACATTCAACTGACTCAAGTAGTCCAACTTATAACATTATTGGGGAATCCATTTAAGAAATTGATTAATGGTGCCCGTTTAAAGAAATATCAAGTATAAAAGAAAAGAACCATGTTGGCAAAGTATAGAAGGAAGTTGCCAACAAGAACCAACTAACATAACTAATCATACTTATTAAAAATAAACCTTGCTTAAAATTAATAAACAAAAAAGGAAGTTATACAAATTTAGGTATAACACACTGAAAAGTTAAAGTATTTAAAGAATAGCCATAACACTAAAGGAAAAGCAACAATAAAGTAAAATAGAGAGAGAAAGCAACCCTTGGTCAAGCCTGAGACAAAATAGTAGAAGATATTCTCGATGTTCTACACCATTGATCGACTTAATAAAAATACTCATAAGAAAATAATCAAGTGAAAGGATCAGTCCAGGAGCAAGAAAGAGTGGTTCAAGTGAGCGTAGATCAGGCAAGTGAAGATCATATGAAAAAAAAACAAGAGAACATGATTGGCATGACAAAAGATGACACCATTCAGACTCAGTAAAAATTAGCAAAATGGACGAACAAGAAAGCCATCATCGACAGTGACTAAGTCAATCCAGTAATAAAGATGGATCAAGAACTTCCATCAGTCGACTTACATATCGACCATGTATCAATAGAGTAAACCTCATCGATTAGGTCTAGGAAAACGTCGACCGATAAAACATCAATGTCGGCATAAACAAAGCATTTAGTTGGGGATAGGTAAAAGTCGATGTGAACATTAATGATAGAAATTACCATTGTACATTCATTCATATAACCACTGAATACACCGATATGTGAAACATTCAAAAACAATATCTTACACTTAATGGTCGATGGGACGTAAACGAATTCCAACCAAACAATGATTTAAACATCCACTCGCTCGACCCATTTATACCACCAATATTTATAACGGAAGAGAATGAAATACAAGAACAACTGGATGCATTGAACCCGATGCTCTCACCACCAACTATAAATTTGGAAGAAGCATACAAATTTGCCTGATTGTTATTTTTTCATCCATAGCTAAGAATAGAGAAAAGCACATAGACGACTAAACCTATAAACTCTCCATCGTTTCCAAAAACTAGTAACCAAGATCAACAAATGTCAAGGATTAGAAGTCAAGTCGATAGTGCAATAAAAGTTTCAAGAACGAGGCAAGTTTTTTACAAAGCCACTGTGACACCATTGCAAATCCGAATGAAAAAATATTCGGCTAGAGAAGATGGAGGAAACAGACTGGAGAAAGCATTGGATAAATTTCACAGAGTGGGAAATGGAGGAAGGAAGTTGGAAAGAAGAAATTGAATTCCTGGAAAAAACAAGAATCCAACATATCCTTGGCACCCCGCAAGTAGCTGACATGGCTCGATGGAAAGAAGAAGAGGAAAAATTTATTGTTAGTTGATATCATCAAGGTTACCTCTGGTTAGATGAGCCCATAGAAATAAGTGGCAGACTCCTCTACCAAATATTGGTAACCCCATGGGAAGGGGCCAAGGTACACAAATTGGCCAATACTAACAACTGGATGCATTTTTTAACAAGGTCGGCAACAACCAAAAAATATAATGGATTGTTGATCAACAAAATCATTGACCCAAAAGCCCGCTAGACTGCCATCATAATTTCTTTGTGCTTCACACTAGCAGGATGGGAATCCGACGTAAAGATGATAATGGTCGAGAAAATAATTCAAGTCTATCAAAATTCAGAAAGGTTCAATTGGGGGGAACATTTGGCCGACATGCTCAGAACCAACTGCAAGGAAGTTAAAGATTTAGGCCAAGCCATCAAGTTTTCGTCATTGCTAATCTAGATAAAAATGGAACAACATGGGCCTATAGGTGAAGAAACATTCACATCTAAGAATACCCTGACAATGGATACAAACAAAGGTTTATCCTCAAATCAGATAGGTACATCAACCTCACTCCCATCAGAAGATATGTTTCGGTTGTGGGTCGTAGGCTTGAAAGATAGTACCCACAGATGGTGAGTCGAGCAATAAATTCCTCGAGCACTTCCATCACCTTGTCATTTTCAACTCGACCTCGACTTCACAAAGCTTTGGTGTGGAGTCGCGTCAGCACCAGAACCAAAAGAACTACATTACCAACCGATAGTGGAAGAAATATTTAGAGAATTGGAAAGACAAATCAACCAGAATTTAGAAATTCTACTTGAGGCACAATAGACAAGGGTTCCTATAATATTTCCATTGACCGATGGGGAACAACAAGAATAAAGAGAAACTTCTCTCTATATAATTTCATTTTTCAAATACTTACAAGCTTTGACAATCGTCCCTCCAAATCCTTCCCCAGGAAAATGAAAACAACTCAGTAAAAAGAAAAAAGGGAAGAAAGTTGTTGAAGAAGAAGCACTAGAGATCGAAACAGAGGAGATCCATAGAGAAACATTCCAAAAGAATGAGGGAATCGACTTCAATGACCCATCATTAAATAAAAAATGACAATTATCACCTCCAAGATCGTCGTCAAATTACAACAAACCCGACAAGAAACAACAAACATGAAGAAGACATATAGTTCCTCGGTCATACCACAAATGAAGGAGGCCTTCCAAAAATATAAGAACATAAAAACCATGCTCAATCGAATTGAAACAAGAGGGGCAAAGAGGAAGAAGAATTCAGAAAGAACAACTACTTTTGTCAGCCCGAAAAAAGTCATAGTGAACATGAGAAAATGGGAATTAAGACCAAAAGAAACACCAAGCAATAAAAGAACACATAACACTGCAATCGACCTCACTAGGGAGTCACGCGCAGCAGATCCGATCCTGGCCATAGAATAATTTCTAGAAAAGAAAAAGAAGAGACAACTTATCATCAGTGAATCTCCTGAATCCACAGAGTTGGATCAACCAGTCGAGATAGAAACCATCAATATGGAACAATAGGATTTGATCGAAGAAATAGACACGGAATTGGTACAGTAGTAGACAACTAGAAAATCGATGTCACCACAACATTCAGTTGAATCAATACAAGTCGATGAAATGGTTGTCCCAAAAAAAAAATAGGCAGTCCATATGTTTGAAGCATTAAATCAATAGGAATAAGTCTTGTGGTCATTTGAAGCACATCAGGTCGAGATTAACCAGAATGATAAGGAAACATAGCTATAAAATGACATCCCAAGCATACAAGCGGAGAACATCGAAAAGTCGTATATTGAAAATCCTTTACCAGAGATAGATCCCCCGGAAGCTGAGCAGATTAACACAGAAGAGCTAGAGCTCTGGGACAAAGAATATATGGAGGTACAAAACACCCAGCATGAGGAAGAAGAAAAAGATGAAACAAGTGAACAAATATTCCCAACAACACAACAAACGGTAACAAAATACGACCAGACATCCAAATATTTAGGAAAAAAAAAGAAAATGAAGTTTTCCATTATTACCATAAGAACGAATGGAACATCGACTCCATCTGAGTCCTCAGTTGAAACCTCATTCGACCCAAGAGAAATTTCTGAAAAACACTTGTTCGACTTACATGGAGCTATTTCAAAAGAATCAACAAGGAGATGGAAGAAGGTGTTGAAAGAAGGAAGTTGTGTCGAAAGACTAAAACAAGAGAAAAAGAATATCTTGGAAAGATGCAGAGAAGTAGTTAGGCTGAATGAAGGGATATAACAACTGTCATAAGTGCAGAACCCCTTAGAAGGCTTTAAACAACTAATCAATGAAATGATCAAAACCAACAAAACTCACCGACAACAAGTACATGCGTCGAGGAAAGAAAAATAATAATTCAAGCAAAAACATGACTTAGCAATCAAAGAAATACAAATATCCCAAGAGAAAATGAACACGGTCTTAGAAGCAGAATGGAATAATATGAAAGGCTTCAATCCAAACATACATAAAGTAACCAAAGAATCTAGTACACTAAGCTCTGTGGTAAATGAATGGTCAAATCATTTTTCAGATGCATTCAATAAATGTCAGACACAAAGGGATGCAGTCGACAGTATTGCAAGGGAAATAAACTTGGTTATGGACAACAAAATAAAAGAATCCCTCACCATGCAGATGGAAAAAGAAAGAGAAATAGAGCAACAACTATCACAACAGGAGCAGGAATGGGAGAAGGAGGGACACAGAGTGCATTTAGAAAATGACTAGGCAGCCAATTGCCTCAGATAGGTAAAATGAAATATACAAAACAACAATTCGATCAAGAGTTGAGAACTTCTCAGACGTCAAGTATAGAAAAGAAAGTCGACTTGATTACCCAGTCAAAGGTTCTAAATATCGAAGTGCAATAGATGGTCAGCATATGATGTGACTTCATTAAGAAAACAAAGAATTCATCCCCTAGTATTGTTCAAACAACTTTCAAGGTCAGCATAGAAAGTGGAAAGAACAAGGAATTCAAAAAAGCTAATGGTGAAACTCCAGGAACAATAGGACAGTTGGAAATAGTACCTTAAGTCAGTTGTCACATAAATATTTTGTCTCTTCTTATTACATGCTTCTCTTTCTCTCTTCATCTCATACTTCTCCATATTCTAATATTGTAATCAAAATATGAAAAACATTATTTTTTTATGAACCCCACTTTCTTGGGACAAGCTAGGAATTGAGGTGGGGGGAGATGTTGTAGGGGCTAGTCATCCCTGTCAAATAGACTCGATGGTCGACTTAGAACTTGTCGGTCGACCGATGTAGTTAGAAGTAGAATTCGGTTGGAGTCTTTGTTAACCGACCAACCCAGGCAGTTAAGTAGTTACAACTACTTGATATAGGTATAAATAGATAAGCACATGAAGGATAAGATAACTTCATGTGAGAGGTTATATGTAATTGTGTTGTATTGTCTATCATATAATAAAGGACTATTATTTGGGATCTCATTACTTGTGTATGACTCTATATATTTCTAAGTGTATGCATGTATATCTATGATGGCTATGTAAGGTTCTAATGGTAACACTCCCTACTTTCCCCTAGATTACAACAGGACAGATAGAGGTGGTAAACATAACAATGGTATATCTACTTTGAGGATACTACAACAAGAATCGTAAGTTATGGGATGAACATTTACCTTATGTAAAACATGACTACAATCATGCCATGCATTCTTCTACTCGGAAAAATCCTTTTGAAGTATGTTTGGGGTACTTTCCTAAATAACCTATGGAATTTGCTTTTAGAGAAGCAGGAAAAGAAGATGGACAAGATGATACAGATAAATCTAAAAGGTTCATTCAAAAAATTCAACAGGTACATCAAGTAGTGCAGGAACAATTGGAGAAAAATCAACCCAGGTACAAGGCAAGGAATGACAAACATCAGGTTGATCATCAATTTAAATTCGATGATCAAGTATGGTTACATATTAGCAAGGATATAATTAAAAGTGAAGGTAAAAAGATAAGGTCAATCCGGTATGGTCCATTCAAGATATTGGAGAAGATTGGTACTAATTCCTTTTATTTATATCTACCAGCCTACATGAAAATGTATTTAGTGGTAAATGTTGAGAGTTTGAAGCTTTATGAGCCTCCAATGATTATGGATGAAGATGAAAGTATTTAGGTTCCAACGGTTGATGATTTTTATCCAGAATATTTGGACGAGCTACAGGAAGAATTTATTCTCGATAGAAGAATCAGGACTTCACAATGAGGTGATGTGGAATATCTTTGAGTTGGTCTTAAAGGAGTAAAAATAAGTAAGGAAAAATGGATGGAGATCGTAAGGGTGAGGAAACTCTACTCTCACCTAGTTGTTGAGTAATCAAATCTTTTGGTATTCCAAAAGGATTCCAATAGGGATGAATGATCCATGAGGATTCATGAATGTGGGAGGATATGAAACATCCACAAAGGTCCATAATGGTTCAAAAATGCTCAAAATTCAAATATCCCAAATTATCTAAAAAAACACCATCAATGAGTAGATCTCGACGATAGATTTCTAATGATACAAAAATTACCTCAACGGACATCGTATGAAAAATTTATGACCAGTCAACTAGGTTAAAAGTCAAAGTCAAAGGGGTTAAAAGGGTAACATTTGTTACCACTACAAGAGTTACACGTGACATGATTGTACAACCATATGGTGATTATGTGGCCATACTCCAAGGTGCCACATGGGACGACTATACGTTGATTGGGCATATGTGTTGGAAAGTGACTCAATATCTCTGCAATCCAAGTGGATTAATCAATAGGTGACACATGGTAGGGGAAGACCAATGAAAGGTCACCATATGGTGACCTCCCATTAGCCAATTATGGTTAATGTTTACCAAAATTATGGAGTCGGTGGGGGTCGAACTCGTGACCTCCATAATCCTTAACAAAGCCTCTCTTACCGTCATGCCACAAAATTAGTTCTTAACCGTATGGGGGTTAACTTATATTTAAGTTTGATTAAAGTTTCATTTGGATGGAAATAAGGTCGAGGGCCTACCCCTTGACCCATATTCCATGGTTTTATGCTATGCAATGTGACCAACACATAGTCCACAAGAGGATGATCTAATGAATATGCCGATGGATATATCCATACCATATATATAGTATATGGTTATATAACCATATAACTATATAACAACAAAATGAACCAACATGTGTGCATTGAGGATTCAAAACAGGAAACTCTGGGTTATATTCCAGAGGCCTAACCGCTAGGCCAACGAAATCCTTTTTTATGGGATTCTGAACAACCTATAGTTAAAGTGGATGTCGAATCAACGGAAGGTGTGGGTGGATTGTTGGGCCTAAACCCTATATATGTGCATGGACCTTGAGGTATGTACACACACCGAGCCACATGAATTTATATGCAGCATGCAATTATGTGTATTAAAGTATGTGCCCAATGGTACAAGGACTTTGAGGTTACACTGTAAAGCATGTCGAGAGGTCCCTTGACGAAAATTTAGGAACTTTATACTCATTTTCATGATTTTTCGCAAGGAATCAAATGGTGCATTTTGTTTCTGCATTTGAGAAGCATGTAAAAAGGTCATTATAAAACATAATCATTTGAGCATTAATAAATAAGGTCTCTATTGGAAGCAGATGTAGAGACGTATCCCAAATTGGGTGAACTCCATTATCAAACTTGTGTATGTGATTTTAATATTGCTGTTCTATTTTTTCTCAATTAATTTGTAAGTCATCTATCATTAAAGTGTATTTGGATAGATAAGTGTTTCACATATATTTGTAACCAGTCAAACGAACATTTTTATTTTGAATATCAAGTAGATGTTTATATTTTGTAAAGACTAAATAACATCTAAGGATTTTTCATATCAGTTGATTCCTCACACACCTCGGTAGAATGGAATTGTAGAACGTAAAAAATGGGCATTGATCAAAATGGATAGATGTATTCTATAGGCTAAATCCCTACCTCCTCTCTTTTAGGATGAAAGAGTATATTGTGCCAATTATATGCTCAATCACATCTCGATTAGAGTTATCCCTTTCATGAATCTAGTCGAATGATGGTATGGGAAGAAACCCACATCCCTGATGATTGTCGAAAGAAGTTGGATGCAAAGAGTCATGCTTGCATCATGATGGGATACTTTGAAGAGTTGAAAGCATATAATCTATTTGATCCTATATGATGACAAATTATTGTCCAACCAATACTACATATTTAAAAATTTCCAACAAACTATTTCCAACAGTATGGAAAAAATTGGTCATGCTGTCGAAAACTACAAGATAAATATTTCAATTGTTCAATTTTTTTTCAATCCCACCCGAATTCATCGAACTTGATATGAAAATGGATGTTCGCCACACTTGCGAAGTCTAGGACAAGGTGTCTTTATTGCGATGAACTTCTATATTCGTCTAAATACCGATGATACTACTGCTAACCGTTTCTCTCTTCAAACAGTCACCCACTATTTGACAAAGTCAACATTGACTTGGTCAATTGTCGTCGGAATTTAGATGGACAAAAAATTATAAATATGTTGCATTTTAAATATGTTGTGATAGTTTTTCTATAACGATGATGGTTCATAAAGGGTATAAGGTGTTATTGTCAAGCGAAAAACATATTTAATTTAATATGTCAATTGCATTAGAAAAATATAATAGATATTCTATTACACCACTCAATTTTATAAGATAATCATCACTGTATTGATGTGGGGAAGAATGTCAAAAAATATTATAGGTGGGAAAAAAAGTAAAGAGGGCGAAAAGGATGACGGTAAATGTTATTTCCCTTTCAAAAGATGTTGTACTATATGTCCTGTAATAATTTTAATAACAACAACTAAAATAAATTGTAGGATATATGGGCACATTGATGGGGGATCAAATGAATATTTTCCCATGGTAATTAGCTATATATTCATTATCTATCATTATATCAATTTTATTTATAAAATTTTATATTGTTTTAATATTTTTTATACACACTAATGTTTCATGATTGTTTGTAATTATAAAGCTAGAATGTCCCCCTAACTTTCTGTAGAATGCACCAAGTAGTAGTAGAAATGATATTGTACAAGGTGAGGAACATGAAGCGAATAATGAAGATAAAGTTAATGATCCCATGGAAGAATATGAAAATAATAACATAGTTCAAGATGATGGAACAAATCAAATGATCCAAGAATTGTTTGCTCAGTCAGATGAGGATGGGGACAATGATGGTATTCATGATGAACCTATGATAGAAAAGGCAAATAAATGACTTTATAAAGGATTAAGAGAAAATCTTCTCTCTGCTACATTGTTTCTCATGAACTCAGAGGTTATGAATAATTTGTCGAACACTTGTATGACACAGATCCTAAGGTATGTAATATGTTTCATCACATATACATAAAGGTTGATTTTTTTCTCTTTTTTTAGTGTTAATTAATGTGTAAAATAAGAATGCAATATTTACTATTAATATTCTTTACATTAACTAGTTATTTTTTATGTTGTAGATTTTTAGGTGAATTTATGTTAGCATCGTCAAATAACTTACCTCGCACATATCGATATTTACATGCCATTATGAAAGACATTGGAATGGAGTATCAAACTATAGATGCATGTCCTAATGATCATATTATATATTATGGACAATGTGCATTGAAAATAGAATGTTTGTAATGTCATATCAGTAGATATTGAACTGATCAAGTAACAAAAAGGGTGCCTTGAAAGGTTCTTTGTCATATTCCCATAATTCCATGTTTGCAATAATTATTCATGTGCGAAAGCATAACATAGTTTATGGATTACCATGCATGGAACATAAGTGGAGATGGTTTTCTTTGAATGCCTACAGATGGTTATGCATTTAGGGAAATTGAGGAAAAATGGGCAGAATTTAAAGATGAACCTCGTAATGTTAGGGTTTCATTGGTAGTTGACGATGTTAATCCATTCGGAGAGATTAGGTCTATTTACTTAGTGTGGCCTATTTTTGTTATCAAAAATAACATTCATCTTTAGATGTCAATAATCAGGGAGCACATAATGTTGAAAACGATTGTTCCAAGTATTTTTTTACATTAATTTTTCGAATGTAACATTTTCTTTTGTTTCATTTTTTGCATAATATCTTTTATTTATTTATTTACTTATATATACATATCATGGTAGTAATTATGTGTAATTTCAAAAAATTAGGTAAGTACCAAGTTAAATATATGAATGTATATATCTAGCCTCTTATCGATGAGCTACTAAAGTTATGGGTCAACATCACTATGTATGATATCTGTAAACCAATCGGGGAGAAGAAATTTCAATTCGGTGGAATACTTGTATTGACAATTCATGATGCCCCAGGACTAACACATTTTTATGGTATGTAACATTTTGTTTCACTTTAATACTATATAATTATTTAAAGATACCATGCATGTTTTTTAAATAATCCCATCGTATAATTCACATTAATCCATATGTTGCAGGTCTTCAATCAAAGGGTAAATTTGCATGTCGATTTTTTGGTCCTAAGATGAAGTATCATCATTCAAAAAGTTTAGGAAAGATGGTGTTTTATGAGTATAGGAACTTCCTCCCTAAGAACCATATGTATCGTACCACTAAAAAACATATTTTCAATGGGAAAGAAGAGTCTAGA
>JASDQU010508044.1:24552-41389 GCA_032191745.1 Picea mariana
TTATAGACACTGCTTCTAGTACCTTATTAGCCACAAGAAAGTATCTCCATGGATTTTGTAGGGGGTTTGCTGATGTCCAGGACATGACATGATTATTTGTATGTTGTTATGGATAGATTCATCAATATGTGTATTTTGATGTCATGCAAGAAACAAGTCACAACTGAATAGACAACAAAGATGTTCTTTGATAATGTTTGGGTTCATTTTGGAATTCCTACATCTATTATATCAGATCAAGACTCTTACTTATTGGGAAAGTTTTGGTCTCATTTATGGGATCTCATGGACACTAAGTTGAATAAGAGAATGAATTTTCATCTACATACATATGGACATGTTGTAGGGGCTAGTCGACCTTATCGACTAGACCTGACGGTCAACTTAGAACCTGTCGGTTGACTGACGTAGTTAGAAGTAGAATTTGATCGAAGTTTCTATTAACCGACTGACCCAAGTAGTTAAGTAGTTACAACTTCCTGATAGAGGTATAAATACATAAGCACATGAAGGCTCATATATCTTCATGTGAGAGGTTATATGTAATTGTGTTGTACTATCTATCATATAATAAAGGATTGTTCTTTGGGCTCTCATTACTTGTGTATGACTCTATATATGTATAATTGTATGCATGTATCTCTATGATGGCTATGTAAGGTTCTACTGGTATCACTCCCTACTTTACCCTAGATTACAACATTAGTTCTGTTGCCGATAGTACTGAACTTAGGCATGTAGAAGTGTACATAAATTCTAACTCAACAAGATATACATGAGTGGTGGGAGTGAAAAATCAAGAACTACATAAAAAAACTACGCAAGAAGGAATAACCTCTCACTAGCCTAAGCAAGGTCACAGTTCTTTATAGAGACGCATGAAAGATTTCTTGAAGCTATCCAAGAAGCATTGTTTCAACACATTAACAGATCAGGTGATGCATAAATTGATACTCGACGATAAGTTAGGCCCGAAGTTGACAAATGGAGGAATAACGAACCTGGACGAATGGCTCAAAAGAATTATTGAAGATTATATTTCAGAACAAGCCATTGAATATCTGATGTCCCTTGACAAAAAAAGAGAAAAAATTCTACACCGAATTGCATGACGGATTTTTCTGCATGGTTCCAACACTTCTTCATAAATTCCTTCTCAAAAAGGGATTCGGTGATATCGTCGAATACCGACCAAGATTAGGCACACCGTTACCAAATATAAACTTCCTAGAAACACAAAAAAAGTGGGAAGCATTTATTGATGCAAAGTGCAAAGATACAAGAGAATCATGGGATTACTTCTTGAAGAAATAAATATGGCCAGGGCTCCCAACTTAGCATAAGTCAGGTTGGAAATGGGGGTCAGTTGAGATTGTGAGATACCATAAAACAAAAAGTATTGTTTCCCAAGCCTAAATGTCATCAAGAGGGAAGAAATCCCATAAGCAATCCACAGATATCTAGAAACCAGAACGGGATAAAAGACAATAGAAAAAAAAAGAACTTCATAACCAGTGGAACAAAAAAAATTTGAATAGAAATATGTATGGGGAGGGTCATCCTGTCAGAGCACGTGAGTATTTTGAGTCAGACAGAGATCAACCAAATTTAGAAACAGCAGCAGCCATGGTGACACCTTGCAGAAGTAGCGACACACAAATGAATAACCATCAATCGATCGATGAACTAGAAAGTATGGATTACGAAGAATATGGACCAGACTTACATATGTCTCCCACATTGGAAACTATTCCAAGAATAAGAGAATTTCTCCAACAAAGGTTGCAGATCGACAACCAATCTGCAAGATTATGGTATAGAACGAACGACCTGGGAAACCTATGAGATGCATTGATTGTCAATCTTGAATGAAGTGAAGTCGACAACATGATCATCCAAATCAAGGACCTCACTGAATTGACTCCACTGCCACATCTAATATCGAGAGAAGAAATTAAGTATAGTCTGGAAGCAATGCAACCTTTGGAACGATGATTAATCAAATAAAAAGATCAAAGTTACCAAACTGAGGACGTGTATTCTATACTCAAGAAGAAACAACTATTCCTTGAGTATCATCCATTATCAGATGCAGAAAAATACTAACTAGAAGATTCGACAGTTAATTCGAAAGAAGTAGTAACTCAAACACTAAGAAAACCGAGTGTTCACACTAAGAAATTCAAAATGAGATTCAACCACATCCCCATTTACGAAGGAGAGGAATACCCAAAATTCCATTGGTTCGTATGTGAAACATTTTTGGATGCATCTTATATTATAGACGAGGATAAGCAAATGGCTCAATTCGAAGCTATGTTGCACCACCATTCCTTAACATGGTTCATGAACTACACTGAAAACCAAACTCATTCAAAGGTAGAAATAAAGAATAGTTTTTTAACATTCTTCAAAATCCAGGACATCACACATTTGGTAGATTAAAATTTAAAATAAATCAAGAAAAGACCAGGTGATTCGGTAAAAGAATATGACAAGAGATTCAAATATCTCCTAAGTCAAATCCTGACAATGATCAAGCAAAACCTGCTAGTCCAGTGGTATATAGTTGGGCTACTGCCAAGAATCCAATATACGCTACATTTATACGAGATAACCAACTGCGAAGACATGCTACAAAAATCACAGTGAGTTGATTCAAATGAAGATATCCCATTGAATTCCTCGACGATGAAGAGACTTGAAGAAAAAAATAGAACATTTGCAACAAACTATAAAAAATATTTCCATACAACACAATGAAATATGGTGCACCACATGCACTAGGGAAAAACACACAAAGGATAATTGTCCCCTAAGTGAGTGCACACAAACAACGGATGTCTGCTGAGTACAAGCCAGAAATACTGTAACATATGTGACTGCCTAACTTATCATAGAATACAAGATTGTCCACACAATATAAAAAAGACGAAGTGGTGCCACATCTGTAAAGCTTCTGATCACCGAACTTCAGATTGTCATCTAAACTCTAGAAATCATAATAATATATGAATAATATACCACACATAAACCACTGACCAAGAAAAAAAATATGGTCGAAGAGATTATTACTTCGGTGGTCGTGATCGAGGTTGGGGAGGCTGACGTGGATTGGTAGTTGAGGTCGAGGTCGTGGATGACCATATTTTGCTAACTACTGGAAAAATGATCATGAAAACACATATTGTCCTATAAAAGACAAAATTGATCTAAAATTTTGTAACAAATGCGGCATTGGAGATCACTCTTTAGAATACTGCCTGATAGTACTCGACAAAATTATACCTAGAAAAACTATGAATCTACTACACATGGTATCCAAAGAAGAGGTGAAGAACTCCAAAAAATTACATATTGTTACAAGGTTGGGCACAAGACGAGATATTCGCACTCCACCAAAAAATTAAAAAAGAAAGAAGACTAACAATTTCCCAAACCCAAGTAAAGAAGAGAAAATCATGAGAGAAGCTCTTAAATTCTTCAAAAATTCCATAGAAGATCAACAAAATTGAAAAAATAAAAAAAAATACACCATCCAAGAATTTTTGCAACTACTCAAATAAAAATAGTCGATAGGTAGGCTATTGGACCTACTCAACATACTGCGAGAACACAAAGATGGTCATAAACCAACAAAAGATGGAAATCACCTCTCTTATAACAACAAAGATTACGATCCACGAGTCAACTTGGAGATTGAGGGAATGATGGAAAATCAGGTGGTCGTTGATTTTGGTTCGCAAGTCAATATTTTACCACGAGAAACATGGGTACGAATGGGTCGACCCAATATAGAATCCATGATGAATTATCTTAAGTTAGTTTATTAGAGATTAATAGAACCAATTAGAATACTGAGAAATGTCGACACACAAATTATGGGAATGTCGACTTTGGGCGAATTTGAGTTGATTGACCTTGTCGAAGGAATGCTAGGATATGTATCTCTTATCAGTCGGCCATGGGGTTGATGAATGAAAGCAACTATCTCCCTGGAAAGAGATAGAATTAAATTGAAAATAAGTGGGAGAAAAATAATTATTCCCCTAGATCCAAAGGAAGGAAAACCATGGATGGAGTCGTGGGATGAGGATCAAGAAACCAAATGTCTATATCAGATAAAAAATGAACAAAAGGATTATATAGAACCAACCATAGAAGGAGAAATTTTGAGAGAATCTCCCATGTCAGTTGGACATAATTCTGACTCTGCCTTATACAACTAGAAAATAGAAAATTACTAAGAACATGCAAAATATTGTTGGTCTATCAAAATTATTCCAAATAAACATCTTAATACATGCTACTCAATCCAGGATTTACCAAAAGTATACAAAAAAATAACCCAAAAAACACCCACTCTTATTTCGACTGTTCAACCCATGTCAAAGAGGTAGAAAAATCCATAGGAGAGCAAGGAAGGACATAGAGTCTTGTGGAAAATTTCATAGGCCAGGATTCGAGATGGTGGGAAACACATTCCCCCTTATTACAAACATGGACGAATGTGTCGACATACTTTATTGAAAGATTCGACGATAAGAAATTATCCAAAGATGTAAATATTCCCACATTCAAAATCAGCTACGATCCAACAGAACATATTTAATGTTGCGAAAGAGAATGGCGAAGAATAGGATATAAGGATGAAAGGGTGTGGCCCCATATGTTCCCAAATATATTAGATGACATACCAAGAAAATGGTATAATATTGAAGAAGCCTGCAACCACACTTCAAAATGGGATGAAATCAAAGGAAATTTTGTGCAAGACTTCGAATTTAATCCAGTAGAGGAACAATTGGAAGATGCAGCATGTCAAATAAAAACATTTCTAGAAATTCCTTCACCATCTCTACAGGAAGAAAAATCAAATATGTTGGTTGATGAAGGATCAACATTCACCTGCAACTTTGTGCTGGTAGAAAACAAGGAAATCTTGACTGCATGAAGGATCGACATGGAGAATATAAAATGGCCAGGATAGAGCTTCCAGTTGAATAAATACCATCCAAAATTGCAAAATCATGTGAAGTTAGTATTAATTATAGCCATGGAACACAAATAAGACCAGGAACAACTCGACTTCCCAAAAATATTTAAAAACATTGAAGAAGGAGAACGCCACCTCGACGAAGAAAAACCACCAGAAGGGATGGATGCGGTAATCAAAACGAAGGAATTGGACATATCAAACAATGGTTAACCAAAAATGGTGCGAATAGGTGACTATTGGTATGACAAGAAAACAACCGACATAGTCAGTCTACTAAAAGAGTATCAAGATGTTTTTACACATGACTACAAGGATCTGAAAGGACTTGTAGAGGAAATGGGTGAAATGAAGATTGAACTGATCCTAGGAGAAAAACCAAAGAAAAAACAACTATACAAGTTAGCACATAAGTAAAAACCAATCGTTTAAAAAGATATCGAAGGAATTCTACAAACAGGAATTATTTATCCTATCGACAAGGCAAAATGGGCAAGTCCCATGGTGGTACAACCAAATAAGCATGATCCAAAGAAATTAATACTTTGTGTTGATTTCCAGGGACTCAACAAACAAACTATGACAGATCCATTCCCCACCCCTTTTGATGATGAAATCATAAACAAAGTTGTTGGTCATGAATTCTATTCATTTTCTAATGTATTTTCAGGATATAACCAGGTGGTAATAAAAAAATAAGATCAGGAAAAAACAATATTCGTGAGGGAATTTGGATCTTTTTCCTACAGAGTCATGTCATTCAAACTAAAGAACGTGCCATCTTTTTTTTCAATAATAGTGGTCAAATAATTCCAAGAGTATATCTACAAAGCTATGGTCGTATACTTTGACAACTGTAAAATCTATAGTCTACTCAAAAATCACATACAATGGCTTTGACTTATGTTAGAACGTTGCAGATAGATTCAACTATCACTAAACATCATAAAATGCATATTTTCCATGCCTATTGGAATCTTGCTAAGACATGTGGTATGTAATATGGGGTGAAGGTCGACATGGCTAAGATAAATATTATCCTTGATCTAAAGCCACCCATGAATGAAAAACATATCTAAATTCTAGTGGGTCATACTATCTATTATAGGAAGATTATACACCACTACTCAGACATCACCTTCCCAATGGATGAGCTTCTACAAAAATATGTTGAATTCAAATGGAGCCAAGACTTCCAAGAATCCTTCGAATTTTTAAAGAAGAAGTTGGTCGAAGCACCCATTCTCAAATTTATAGATTGGTCAAGAAAGTTTCATGTCCATGTCGATGCATCCAATGTAGCTACTGGTTCAGTTTTAGCTCAACCATACGATGACACAATGGATCACCCAAATGCATATGCAAGTCAGAAATTGAATAAAGCATAAAAAAACTATTTGACTATGGAAAGGGAAGCCTTATCAATTATTTTTGCTCTACAAAAGTCCAGTCACTATTTATTGGCAAACCCCTTTACATTTTTTATAGACCATCAAGCATTGAAATACTTGGTCAATAAACTAGTTCATAAAGGAAATATTTTTCGGTTGTTACTATTATTTTAGGAATTTGAATTTGACGTAATCATTTGACCAGGCAAAAAAAAAATTCTGACCTGATCACCTTTCACGACTAGAAACAAGAGAAGATCTGACATGCATCGATGATGACCTCCCAGATGCACACTTATTCATATTCAAAGTTGCACCTAAAGATTTAGAATATATTTCCAATCTATTAGAAGAAGGAAAGGTCCTGGAGGACCTCCTGACAAACAAGAAGAAAATTCTAGCCATGAAAGCTACACCATTCACAATCATTACCAAATACTTATACAAAATGGGAATGGATGATGTTTTAAGAATATGTGTGCCATAACATGAACGAGAGGATATCATCAATGAATCCCATGCAGGAACATCCAAACGACATTTCCAGGCCGACACAACATCCAGGAAGGTACTACAAGTAGGCCTGTGGTGGCCAAATTTTCATAAAGACTATCGGGATCAAGTTAAAAAATATGATAGCTTTCAAAGGCTTGGAAGACCCTTGTAGAAAAAGGAAATGACACTAAGTTCAATAAACCCTAATCGATCTTTCGAAATCTGGGCTATCGACTACGTTGGGCGATTTCCACAGAGGGAAAGAAGAACTGGTGCCAAGTACATCATTATTGCGGTCGGGTATGTGACTAAGTGGGCAGAAAATGAGCCAGTCGAATCCTGTACCAAAGAGGTAGCAACTAAATTCATCCATGAGAACATAATCACAATATTTGGCTATCCTATGACACTAATCAGCGACCAAGGAATTCACTTTGTAAATGAAACAATTAAAGTTCTACTAGAAATTGTTTTAATTGATCATAGAAAAACGATAGCCTATCACCCACAAACAAACGAGGCAGTTGAATCCTTTAATAAAACATTACACATGGGACTTCCAAAGATCTGCAGCATAAATAAAGATGACTGGGATGACAAGATTCCTGTAATCCTCTAGGTATATAGATAAACATTCAAAAGATCGATTGGACAAACTCTTTTCAAGATAGTCTACGGATAGGAAGTTGTTATCCCGCTACAATTTTGGACTAATTTTGACAGGGTCACAACTATATAAAAATTTGTCGAGAGAAAAAAAATGAATGACCGACTATACCAATTGAACAAGTTGGAAGAAGAGAGGCTAATAGCGATCCATAACCAAGAGGTTCAGAAGCAAAAACAAAAAGCATGGAATGATCATCACTTAAAGAAAAATGATATAAAAGAGGGAGACTTAGTCTTACTATATGACAATCGTATAAAAGGTAAACCCAAAAAATTGGAAACAACATGGCTGGGGCCTTATGTGGTGGAATACATTCAACTGACACGAGTAGTCCAAATTATAACATTATTGGGGAATCCATTTAAGAAATTGATTAATGGTGCCCGTTTAAAGAAGTATCAAGTATAAAAGAAAAGAACCATGTTGGCAAAGTATAGAAGGAAGTTGCCAACAAGAACCAACTAAAATAACTAATCATACTTATTAGAAATAAACCTTGCTTAAAATTAATAAACAAAAAAGGAAGTTAGACAAATTTAGGTATAACAAACTGAAAAGTTAAAGTATTTAAAGAATAGCCATAACACTAAAGGAAAAGAAACAATAAAGTAAAATGGAGAGAGAAAGCAACCCTTGGTCAAGCCTGAGACAAAATAGTAGAAGATATTCTCGATGTTCTACACCATTGATCGACTTAAGAAAAATACTCATAAGAAAATAATCAAGTGAAATGATCATTCCAGGAGCAAGAAAGAGTGGTTCAAGTGAGTGTAGATCAGGCGAGTGAAGATCATATGAGAAAAAACCAAGAGAACATGATTGGCATGACAAAAGATGACACCATTCAGACTCAGTAAAAATTAGCAAAATGGACGAACAAGAAAGCCTTCATCGACATTGACTAAGTCAATCCAGTAATAAATATGGATCAAGAACTTCCATCAGTCGACTTACATATCGACCATGTATCAATAGAGTAAACCTCGTCGATTAGGTCTAGGAAAATGCCAACCAAGAAAACATCAACGTCGGCATAAATAAAGCATTTAGTTGGGGACAGGTAAAAGTCGATGTGAACATTAATGATAGAAATTACCATTGTACATTCATTCATATAACCACTGAATAAACCGATATGTGAAACATTCAAAAACAATATCTTACACTTAATGGTCGATGGGATGTAAATGAATTCCAACCAAACAATGATTTAAACGTCCACTCGCTCGACCCATTTATACCACCAATCTTTATAACAGAAGAGAATGAAATACGAGAACAACTGGATGCATTGAACCCGATGCTCTGACCACCAACTATAAATTTGGAAGAAGCATACAACTTTGCCTGATTGTTATTTTTTCCTCCATAGCTAAGAATAGAGAAAAGCACATAGACGACTAAACCTATAAACTCTCCATTGTTTCCAAAAACTAGTAACCAGGATCAACAAATGTCGAGGATGAGAAGTCAAGTCGATAGTGCAACAAAATGTTCAAGAACGAGGCAAGTGTTTTACAAAGCCACTGTGACACCATTGCAAATCTGAATGAAAAAATATTCGGCTAGAGAAGATGGAGGAAAAAGACCGGAGAAAGCATTAGATAAATTTCACAGAGTGGGAAATGGAGGAAGGAAGTTGGAAAAAAGAAATTGAATTCCTGGAAAAAAAAAGAATCCAACATATCCTTGGCACCCCACAAGTAGTTGACATGGCTCGATGGAAAGAAAAAGAGGAAAAATTTATTGTTATTCGATATCTTCAAGGTTACCTCTGGTTAGATGAGCCCATAGAAATAAGTGGCAGACTCCTCTACCAAATATTGGTAATCCCAAGGGAAGGGGCCAAGGTACCCAAATCGACCAATACTAACAACTGGATGTAGTTTTTAACAAGGTTGACGATAGCCAAAAAATATAATGGATTGTTGATCAACAAAATCACTGACCCAAAAGCACGCTAGACTTCCATCATAATTTCTTTGTGCTTCACACCAGCAGGTTGGACGTCCAATGTAAAGATGATAATGGTCGAGAAAATAATTCAAGTCTATCAGAATTCAGAAAGGTTCAATTGGGGGGAACATTTAGCCGACATGCTCAGAACCAACTGCAAGGAAGTTCAATATTCAGGTCGAGCCATCAAGTTTTCGTCATTGCTAATCTAGATAAAAATGGAACAATATGGGCCTGTAGGTGAAGCAACATTCACATCTAAGAATACCCTGACAATGGATACAAACAAAGGTTTCTCCTCAAATCATATAGGTACATCAACCTCACTCCCATCAGAAGATATGTTTCAGTTGTGGGTCGTAGGCTTGAAATATAGTACCCATAGATGGTGAGTCGAGTAAGAAATTCCTCAAGCACTTCCATCACGTTGTTATTTTCAACTCGACCTTGACTTCACAAAGATTTGGTGTGGAGTCGTGTCAGCGCCATAACCAAAAGAACTACATTACCAATCGACAGTGGAAGAAATATTTAGAGAATTGGAAAGACAAATCAACCAGAATTTAGAAATTCTACCTGAGGCACAATATACAAGGGTTCCTATAATATTTCCATTGACCGATGGGGAACAAGAAGAATAAAGAGAAACTTCTCTATATATAATTTCATTTTTCAAATACTTACAAGCTCTGACAATCGTCCCTCCAAATCCTTCCCCGGGAAAATGAAAACAACTCAGTAAAAAGAACAAAGGGAATAAAGTTGTTGAAGAAGAAGCACTAGATATCGAAACAAAGGAGATCCATAGAGAAACATTCCATAAGAATGAGGGAATCGACTTCAATGACCCCATCATTAAATAAAAAATGACAAGTATCACCTCCAAGATCATCATCAAATTACAACAAACCTGACAAGAAACAACAAACATGAAGAAAACATATAGTTCCTTGATCGTACCACAAATGAAGGAGGCATTCCAAAAATATAAGAACATAAAAACCATGCTCAAGCAAATTGAAACAAGAGGGGCAAAGAGGTAGAAGAATTCAGAAAGAAAAACTACTTTTGTCAGCCCGAAAAAAGTCATAGTGAACATGACAAAATGGGAATTAAGACCAAAAGAAACACCAAGCAAGAAAAGAACACATAACATTGCAATCGACCTCACCAGGGAGTCACACCCAACAGATCTGATCCTGGCTATAGAATAATTTCCAAAAAAGAAAAAGAAGAGACAACTCATCATCACTGAATCTCTTGAAGCCACAGAGTCAGATCAACCAGTCGAGATGGATGACATCGAGATAGAAACCATCAATATGGAACAATAGGATTTGATTGAAGAAATAGACACGAAATTGGTACAGTAGTAGACAACTAGAAAATCGATGTCACCACAACATTCAGTTGAATCAATACAAGTCGATGAAATGGTTGTCCCAACAAAAAAATAGGTAGTCCATCTATTTGAAGCATTAAATCAATAGGAATGAGTCTTGTGGTCATTTGAAGCACATCAGGTTGAGATTAACCAGAATGATAAGGAAACATAGCCAGAAAATGACATCCCAAGCATACAAGAGGAGAACATCGAAAAGTCGCAGATTGAAAATCCTTTACCAGAGATAGATCCTCCGAAAGCTAAGCAGATTAACACAGAAGAGAAAGAGCTCTGAGACAAAGAAGATATAGAGGTACAAAAAACCCAGCATGAGGAAGAAGAAAAAGATGAAACAAGTGAACAAATATTCCCAACAACACAACAAACGGTAACAAAATACGACCAGACATCCAAATATTTAGGTAAAGAAAAGAAAATGAAGTTTTCCATTATTACCATAAGAACGACTGGAACATCGACTCCATTAGGGTCCTCAGTCGAAACCTCATTCGACCCAAGAGAAATTTCCGACAAACACTGGTTCGACTTACATGGAGCTATTTCAAAAGAATCAGCAAGGAGATGGAAGAAGGTGTTGAAAGAAGGAAGCTGGGTCGAAAGACTAAAACAAGAGAAAAAAAATATCTTGGAAGGATGCAGAGAAGTAGTCAGGCTGAATGAAGGGATAGAACAACTGTCATAAGTGTAGAACCCCTTAGAAGGCTTTAAACAACTAATCAATGAAATGATCAAAACCAACAAAACTCACCGACAACAAGTACATGCGTCGAGGAAAGAAAAATAAGAATTCGAGCAAAAACATGACTTAGCAATCAAAGAAATACAAATATCCCAAGAGAAAATGAACACGGTCTTAGAAGAAGAATGGAATAATACGAAAGGATTCAAGCAAAACATACATAAAGTAACCAAAGAATCTAGTACACTAAGCTCTGTGGTAAATGAATGGCCGAATCATTTTTCAGACGCATTCAATAAATGTCGGACACTAAGGGATGTAGTCGACAGTATTGAAAGGGAAATAAACTTGGTTATGGACAACAAAATAAAATAAGACCTCACCATGCAGATGGAAAAATAAAGAGCAATAAAGAAACAACTATCACAACAGGAGCAGGAATGGGAGAAGGAGGGACACAGAGTGCAGTTAGAAAATGACTAGGCAGCCAAATGCCTCAGATAGGTAAAATGAAATATACAAAACAACAATTCAATCAAGAGTTGAGAACTTCTCAGACATCAAGTATAGCAGAGAAAGTCGACTTGATTACCCAGTCGAAGATTCTAAATATCGAAGTGCAATAGACGGTCAGCATATGATGTGACTTCATTAAGAAAACAAAGAATTCATCCCCTAATATTGTTCAAACAACTTTCAAGGTCAACACAGAAAGTGGAAAGAATAAGGAATTCAAAAAAGCTAATGGTGAAACTCCAGGAACAATAGGACAGTTGGAAATAGTACCTTAATTCAGTTGTCACATAAATATTTTGTCTCTTCTTATTACATGCTTATCTTTCTCTCTTCATCTCATACTTCTCCATATTCTAATATTGTATCAAAATATGAAAAACATTATTTTTTTATGAACCCCACTTGCTCGGGACAAGCTAGGAATTGAGGTGGGGGGAGATGTTGTAGGGGCTAGTCAGCCCTGTCAAATAGACTCGACGATCGACTTAGACCTTGTCGGTCAACCGATGTAGTTAGAAGTAGAATTCGGTCGGAGTCTCTGTTAACTGACCAACCCAAGCAATTAAGTAGTTACAACTACTTGATATAGGTATAAATAGATAAGCACATGAAGGATAAGATAACTTCATGTGAGAGTTTATATGTAATTGTGTTGTACTGTCTATCATATAATAAAGGACTATTCTTTGGGATCTCATTACTTGTGTATGACTCTATATATTTCTAAGTGTATGCATGTATATCTATGATGGCTATGTAAGGTTCTAATGGTAACACTCCCTACTTTCCCCTAGATTACAACAGGACAGATAGAGGTGGTAAACATAACAATGGTATATCTACTTCGAGGATACTACAACAAGAATTGTAAGTTATGGGATGAACATTTACCTTATGTACAACATGACTACAATCATTCCATGCATTCTTCTACTCGGAAAAATCCTTTTGAAGTATGTTTGGGGTACTTTCCTAAATAACCTATGGAATTTTCTTTTAGAGAAGCAGGAAAAGAAGATGGACAAGATGATACAGATAAATCTAAAAGGTTCATTCAAAAAATTCAACAGGTACATCAAGCAGTGCAGGAACAATTGGAGAAAAATCAACCCAGGTACAAGGCAAGGAATGACAAACATCAGGTTGATCATCAATTTAAATTCGGTGATCAAGTATGGTTACATATTAGCAAGGATATAATTAAAAGTGAAGGTAAAAAGATAAGGCCAATCCGGTATGGTCCATTCAAGATCTTGGAGAAGATTGGTACTAATTTCTTTTATTTAGATCTACTAGCCTACATGAAAATGTATTTAGTGGTAAATGTTGAGATTTTGAAGCTTTATGAGCCTCCAATGATTATGGATGAAGATGAAAGTATTTAGGTTCCAACAGTTGATGATTTTTATCTAGAATATTTGGACGAGCTACAGGAAGAATTTATTCTCGATAGAAAAATCGAGACTTCACAATGAGGTGATGTGGAATATCTTAGAGTTGGTCTTAAAGGAGTAAAAATAAGTAAGGAAAAATGGATGGAGATCATAAGGGTGAGGAAACTCTACTCTCACCTAGTTGTTGAGTAATCAAATCTTTTGGTATTCCAAAAGGATTCCAATAGGGATGAATGATCTAGGAGGATTCATGAATGTGGGAGGATATGAAACATCCACAAAGGTCCATAATGGTTCAGAAATGCTCAAAATTCAAATATCCCAAATTATCTTAAAAAACACCATCAATGAGTAGATCTCGACGATAGATTTCTAATGACACAAAAATTGCCTCAAACAGACATCGTATGCAAAATTTATGACCAGTCAACTAGGCTAAAAGTCAAAGTCAAAGGGGTTAAAAGGGTAACATTTGTTACCACTGCAAGAGTTACACGTGACATAATTGTACAACCATATGGTGATTATGTGGTCATACTCCAAGGTGCCACATGGGACAACCGTACGTTGACTGGGCATATGTGTTGGAAAGTGACTCAATATCTCTGCAATCCAAGTGGATTAATCAATAGGTGACACATGGTAGGGGAAGACCAATGAGAGGCCACCATATGGTGACCTCTCATTAGCCAATTATGGTTAATGTTTACCAAAATTATGGAGTCGATGGGGGTCGAACTCGTGACCTCCATAATCCTTAACAAAGCCTCTCTTACCATCATGCCACAAAATTAGTTCTTAACCATATGGGGGTTAACTTATATTTAAGTTTGATTAAAGTTTCATTTGGATGGAAATAAGGTAGAGGGCCTACCCCTTGATCCATATTCCATGGTTTTATGCTATGCAATGTGACCAACACATAGTCTGCGGGAGGATGATCTAATGAATATGCCGATGGATATATCCATACCATATATATAGTATATGGTTATATAACCATATAACTATATAACAAAAAAATGAACCAACATGTGTGCATCGAGGATTCAAAACTGGAAACTCTGAGTTATATTCCAAAGGCCTAACCACTAGGCCAACGAAATCCTTTTTTATGGGATTCTGAACAACCTATAGTTAAAGTGGATGTTGAATCAACGAAAGGTGTGGGTGGATTGTTGGGCCTGCACCCTATATATGTGCATGGACCTCGAGGTATGTACACACACCGAGCCACATGAATTTATATGCAGCGTGAAATTATGTGTATTAAAGTATGTGCCCAATGGTACAAGGACTTTGAGGTTACACTGTAAAGCGTGTCGAGAGGTCCCTTGACGGAAATTTAGGAACTTTATACTCATTTTCATGATTTTTTGCAAGGAATCAAATGGTGCATTTTGTTTCTGCATTTGAGAAGCATGTAAAAAGGTCATTATAAAACATAATCATTTGAGCATTAATAAATAAGGTCTCTATTGGAAGTAGACATAGAGACGTATCCCAAATTGGGTGAACTCCATTATCAAACTTGTGTATGTGATTTTAATATTGTTGTTCTATTTTTTCTCAATTAATTTGTAAGTCATCTATCATTAAAGTGTATTTGGATTGATAAATGTTTCACATATATTTGTAACCAGTCAAATGAACATTTTTATTTTGAAGATCAAGTAGATGTTTATATTTTGTAAAGACTATATAACATCTAAGGATTTTTCATATCAGTTGATTCCTCACACACCTCAGTAGAATGGAATTGTAGAATGTAAAAAATGGGCATTGATCGAAATGGATAAATGTATTTTGTAGGCTAAATCCCTACCTCCTCTCTTTTAGGATGAAAGAGTATATTGTGCCAATTATATTCTCAATCGCATCTCGATTAGAGTTATTCCTTTCATGAATCTAGTCGAATGATGGTATGGGAAGAAACCCACATCCCTGATGATTGTCGAAAGAAGTTGGATGCAAAGAGTCATGCTTGCATCATGATGGGATACTCTGAAGAGCTGAAAGCATATCATCTATTTGATCCTATATGATGACAAATTATTGTCCGAAAAATACTACATATTTAAAAATTTCCAACGAACTATTTCTGACAGTATGGAAAAAATTGGTCGTGCTGTCGAAAACTACAAGATAAATATTTCAATTGTTCAATTTTTTTTCAATCCCACCCGAATTCATCGGAATTGAGATGAAAATGGATGTTTTCCACACTTGTGAAGTCTAGGACAAGGTGTCTTTATTGCAATGAACCTCTATATTCGTCTAAATACCGATGATACTATTGCTAACCGTTTCTCTCTTCAAACAGTCACCCACTATTTGACAAAGTCAACATTGACTTGGTCAATTGTCATCATAATTTAGATGGACAAAAAATTATAAATATGTTGCATTTTAAATATGTTGTGACAGTTTTTCTATAATGACTATGGTTCATAAAGGGTATAAGGTTTTCTTGTCAAGCGAAAAACATATTTAATTTAATATGTCAATTTCATTAGAAAAATATAATAGATATTCTATTACACCACTCAATTTTATAAGATAATCATCATTGTATTGATGTGGGGAAGAATGTCAGAAAATATCAGAGGTGGGAAAAAAAGTAAAGAGGGTGAAAAGGGTGATGGTAAATGTTATTTCCCTTGCATAAGATGTTGTACTATATGTCCTGTAATAATTTTAATAGCAACAACTAAAATAAATTGTAGGAGATATGGGAACATTGATGGGGGATCAAATGAATATTTTCCCATGGCAATTAGCTATATATTCATTATCTATCGTTATATCAATTTTATTTATAAAATTTTATATTGTTTTAATATTTTTTATACACACTAATGTTTCATGATTGTTTGTAATTATAAAGATAGAATGTCCCCCTAACTTTCTGTAGAATGCACCAAGTAGTAGTAGAAATGATGGTGTACAAGGTGAGGAACATGAAGCGAATAATGAAGATAAAGTTAATGATCCCATGGAAGAAGATGAAAATAATAACATAGTTCAAGATGATGGGACAAATCAAATGATCCAAGAATTGTTTGCTCAGTCGGTTGAGGATGGGGACAATGATGGTATTTATGATGAACCTCTGATAGAAAAGGAAAATAAACGACTTTATAAAGGATTAAGAGAAAATCTTCTCTCTGCTACATTGTTGCTCGTGAACTCAGAGGTTATGAATAATTTTCCGAACACTTGTATGAAACAGATCCTAAGGTATGTAATATGTTTCATCACATATACATAAAGGTTGATTTTTTTCTCTTTTTTTTAGTGTTAATTAATGTGTAAAATAAGAATGCAATATTTAC
>JASDQU010508044.1:43933-59314 GCA_032191745.1 Picea mariana
TCTTCCTTGCATGTGTGCCTCGCCTTCTTCCCTTACACGTGTTTCTTTTCCTTCCAGCTATCCTTTTCTCCTTTCATGTTTCTCTTCTCAAAAATAGCCTTTTCTCCTCACTAGGCATGCATCCAAAAATAGGATAACCATTTAGATAAGTATTGTTTTATGGTTGCAAAATTCTTTTGAATATGTGTTTATATTTTGGAGTTGAGAACTCCTGTGAATAGAATATTGGTTATATGAAATTGGATATAACATGTATATTTATGATGGTTTTATAAGAAGAACTGAAGAATGAATACATGAACCGAATATTTGGAAAGAAGAGCACCATAAGGAAATGGAGATGAAGGACATGTTGGAACATCAAGCATTCATAGTTCATCACACATATCCTGGGTTCAGTCGATCGAGAAATCAACCTATATTTGGATATATTCAGTTAGGTAGTTGACATGCCCATCGGTCAGAAAGTCAAACACGATTCAAAGATAGTCGGCAAGTGGATAAACCATCCCTACACTCGACTACAAGCTGGATGGATAGTCGGTCAGGTTGAATCATATCAACCCACTTGACAGAGAAGATTTTATGGAGTCAACTCTAACCATCGACCATTATATGTGGACAAGATATTCCAGATTCTGTGGGATTCAGTTAGATCTTGAGACTATAAAATAACACCCCATTGGTCATTATAAAAAAAAAATGTGAGATTTCACAATATAGATCATGTAGATCAAGATGTGTAATATGCAATGTGATGTTCTGATCACAATACTATGTGCCTAAGTGTTGTAATGGTTTCTTTAGACGCCACCTTTGTTCTTCAATTTTTTTTCCCTCTTCAATTGTCTATAGTAATGTAATCCTTGTTTCATATCATGTCCATTTTATTCCCCAACATGGTATCAGAGCTGATGGCTTAAAACCTCAACCTCTTATCACTCTGGGTTTTCCGATTGGAACTTATTGAAACTATATTAGTCTACCTATTGAATATGGCTTCTAAGATCGATCCTATTATTTTGAATGGATGAAATTATGCAGTATGGGCTCTAGAAATGGAAACCTTCTTGAAAAGTAAGGGACGGTGGAAGTATACCAAGGTCGTGATCCCATATCCAACAGAGGATGAAACAAAATTTTAAATTGATGGAAATAAAGATGAGGCTGTGGGGGTCATCACAACCTACATCTCATGGGAAATCTAATTTCATCTCAGTGGACTTGACTATCTGCATCTGGTCTGGAAGAAGATGAAGACCTTGTTTTACCAAGTCAACGAAAGCCATGTCATGCAATTAGAGAAAGAGTTGATCTCTCTCGATCCTCATTCATTTGAGAGAATGGAAGACTATTTAGTGTGTGTTAAGGAACTCTATTTGAAGTTGAGTGAATGTGGAGATAACTACAAGAAGAAGGATGGAAAAATAATCAATTTGGTCCTAATAAATTTGAGAACACCATTTTTTTTGTTCGTATCGACCTTCTACACCAACTAGCACACACATAAGAAAGATGGTAAGGACTACTCCCTTAAATTGTTTTGTGAACCTTTGATTATTGATCAACATATATTTCTTGAAGAAGGAAAACTTGGTGGAAAGCACCAAGCTCACTTTCTCAAGGGTAGGGGAAAGATGGATTCTAGAAATAGAGTAGAGATTGATGCATCTGCACAAAAAATTACTCATAATGATCAAGGACCCCAAAGACAACCATAACGAAGTCACAAGAAGAAAACATGTTGGTACTATGGAAAGACTAGACATGTCAAGAATAAATGCTTCAAGAAGTGAGAAGATTTGGAGAAGGTTAAGAGATTTGAAGGAGACGTGTCGACTATTTTTCAACCCACTGATAATTTCACCTTCCAAGTTGGGACTTCTCAGGCATTGACGTCTCACGCTGCAAGGAATGAATGGTTTATCGACTCTAGGTGTACTCATCATATGGAAAATGATACCACTTTATTCACGAGACTAAATAAAGCTAAGGAAAGTAGAATCTATGTTGTTGATGATTTCTTTCGATGTTGCTAGTTAGGGTGATGTAGCTTGTCGACATGGAAAAAGTGTTGACGTTTATCATGTGCCAAAACTAAGTGCCAATTTGTTGCCTATTTCTCAGTTGACTCAGATCGGTGAGATTGTGGAATTTTTGACAGATTGGTTCTATGTTTTGGATTTTAAGAAAGGAAATTCGATTGTTGTTGACAGACTTCTGGACTCGATGGGAAATTAATACAATTTATGTGACTCGAATCAAAATGAATCCGAACTGACTGCACATATTACTCACATTTATGAGAGAAGTTGAATTTGGCATGAATGACTCACACATTTGAATTTCTGAAGTCTGCAAGCACTGGAAACTAATAACATGGTTGTTGGTCTATCGAAGGTGTTTCCCCTTGAAGGTGTATGTGAGGGTTACATACTTGGCAAGTATCATCGGGAACCTTTAGACTATGGAAAATCATGGTGAGCACAAAACTAACTAGAACTGGTTCACAGTGATATATGTTCTATTAATCTACCTTCACTTGTAGGTGCAAGGTACATTTTGACTTTCATTGATGATTTCTCTTGTTTCACATGGGTCTTTTTCCTAAAGAATAAAAATATTGTCTTTGAAAAGTTCAAAGGATTATGAGCCTTTGCTGAAAAGAAACATGGTTTTCCCATCAAGTTATTAAGATCAAACAATGGTCATGAGTATGTTAATCATCTCTTTGAAGAATACCTACTTTGATATGGTATTGACTAGCATCGGTCGATGATCTGGGAGGATCTGAGAATGCTCACAGAGGTATAAAAGAATTTGTAACGTCCACAAAGGTCTAGAAAGGTTCATAAATGATAAAAATTAAAAAAATATCCCAAATTATCTCAAAACCACCATCAATGCATAGATCTTGGCAATAACTTTCCAACGGTGCAAAAATTGCCTCAAACGAACATCATATGAAAAAGTTATGACTAGTCAAAGTTCAAGTCAACCAATTCAAAAGTCAAAGTTAAAGGGGTTAAAAGGGTGACATGTGGCATGACCATAAAACAATACGATGATGAAGTGCCATACTCCAAGGTGCCATGTGGCACGACCATACTTTGACTAGGAAGATGTGTTGGCAAGTGACTCAACATCCATGCAATCCAAGTGGACTAATCAATAGGTGAAATGTTGCAAGGTAGAACCAATGAGAGGCTTCCATGTGGTGACCTCCCATTGGCCAATTATGGTTAATTTTTACTAAAATTGTGGATTCGATGGGGGTGAAACCCACAACCTCCATAAGCCTTACCAAAGCCATTTTTATCATTACACCACAACATTAATTCTTAACAGTATGGGGGTTACCTTATATTTAAGTTTGATTAAAGTTTCATTTGGATGGAAATAGGGTTGAGGGCCTATCCCTCGAGTCATATTCCATGGTTGTATTCTATGCAATGTGACCAACACAGAGTCCATGGGAGGCTCTCGAATATTCTGATGGATATATTGATACCATATATAGAGTATATGGTTATATAACCATATAAATATATAACAACAAAACGAACCAACACGTGTGCATGGAGGATTTGAATGTAGAACCTCTGAGTTATATTCCAGAGGCCTAAACGCTAGGCCAATGGAATCCTTTTTTACTGGATTCCCAACAAACTATAGTTAAAGTGGACGTCGAATCATCGGAAGGTGTGGGTGGACTATTGGTCCCACGCCCTATATATGTGCATGAACCTCGAGATATACACATACACCAAGGCATATAAATTTATATGCAACATGCATTTATGTTTCTTGAAGTACGTGCTTGAGGGTACAAGGACTTTGAGGTTACATTGTAAAGCATGCCGAGAGGTCCCTTGACATAATTTTAAGAACTTTATACTCATTTTTCATGATTTTTTGCAAGGAATCCAACGATGCATTCCATTTATGCATTTGAGAAATGTGTAAAAAGTTCATTGTAAAACACAAGCATTTGAGCATTAATAAAGAAAGTCTCTATTAAAAGTGGACCCAGAGACGTATCCCAAATTGGGTGAACTCTGTTATCAAACTTGTGTATGTGATTTTAATATTGTTGTTCTATTTTTGCTCAATTAATTTGTAAGTTATCTATCATTAAAGTGTATTTGGATAGATATGTATTTCACATATATTTGTAACCAGTGAAATGGTCATTTTTATTTTGAAGATCAAGTAGATGTCTATATGTGTTAAAGACTAAATAATATCTAAGGATTTTTCAGATCAAGTTGGTATTAGAGAAAGTTTTGACAAGTGGTTGCAAGTGAATTCTTACAAGATCTAAATTCAAGAAAGGAGAAGGAAAACTTGCTAGTTATAATCCTAAGATTGGTTCAATAAGTTTTACTCATCGAAGAGAAATGAATTTTTCGAGAGAATTGGGTCCTAAAAACTCTGAAGGTGATTTATTCGAGGCTTTTAATTTAATGAAATACATGGTGGAATAAATGTACGAGGTCCGAGGAAAGTCCAAGAAGGAGCCTCAAATAATTTGAACCAATTAAAGATCAGGGAGGAGGTGAAGGTGGAGAACCTATAGAACCTCCTTCTTCCCCATATTCATCTTCTACAAGTGAACATTCTTCTTGTCAAAAGAAGTCCTCTAAGAAGTCTGATCATAATATTCCTTTATTAAAATTGGATGTCAAGTTAGAATTTCCTACCTATGATGGAGAATTGAATATCGAGAATTGGAAAATTAGANAAATATCATGGAAGATGCTGCAAAAATACAACTAGTTTCTCTTAGACTAAGTGGCACAACATTAATATGGTGGGGGAGAAAGATGCAAGTTCATCTTGTTCAAAATGGTAAAGTAATATCTTCCTGTGATAAGTTTACTAAGGAAATAAGAAAACAATTATATCCACTAGCACATACGCAAACGACAATGATAGAATGGCAACATCTAAGACAGGGTAAAGGCCATAATATTCAAGCATATACATAGGAATTCAAAAATAAGGAATTATCATTAGGAATTCCATTGTATACTCATGAAACTCGTCTAAAGTATATTGGTGGCATGCACTCATATCTTCGTCATACTATTTTAATGTTTAACCCTACTAACATTGATAAGGTGTCCATACAAGATACACATCTAGAGGCTAGTAAGTGTAAGCATGTGAGCGAAGATAAGAAGCCATACGAGTTCAAAAAGAAAGCTAAAGGTAAATGGAAGAGTAAAAAGACATCTAAAATAAAGAAAGTTGGGGGAATACCTACATGTTCCCACTATAATAAAAAGGGACATGAGGAATCAAAGTGTTGGAAACTGCATCTAGAATTACGACCAAAGAAATTCAAGGATAAAGGGAAGCAAAAGATTGTTGCATAAGCTCATCAGGATATAAGGTCAGATTCCGGGGATGAATCTAAGATCATGGCAGTAAGAAGAAAAGGGATATCTACTATCAATTAAAACTCTTCAGTTTAATCCACCAAATTGGAAAGTGATACTGATCAAAAGAAAAGAAGCGATATTTTTCATGTCATAGTTATAGTCAAGCATACAAAGGCAGATACTTTATTTGTCAGTGGATCTCAAGTTAACCTAATATCTAAAGCAATTGTTAAGAAGTTGGGTTTGAATATGACACCTCAAAAAAATCCTTATCCATTAGGATGGGTATGTGAAGATGCTAAGTTGCAAGTGATGAAACAATGTAAGATCAGATTTATAATTAGAACTAAGTTCTTTGATGAGGTTGAGTTGGATGTTGTGCCTCTTAACATTTACGAAATTGTGTTGGGTAGAACATATCTATTTGAAAGGAAAGATATATTCTATCACAAAGAAAATAAATATCATCTTTTCAAGGATGGCGTTGAATATATTGTCAGAGCTCATCGAATTAAGACTAATGTTTCTTTATTGAGCATAGGGAAAATGAAGAGACTCGTGAGTGAAAGTAAATATTTTGTTCTCATAATAGTGAAACAAAAATAAGAAGATGTAACTGATTTTTTATCAGGTTGTGATCCATATCATAAACATGAGTTGGTAAAAATCAAATCTAATTATGATGAGTTGTTTCAGGAACCTACATGGTTTCCTCCTAAAAGGGAGGTTGAACATGAAATATATTTGTAGCAGGATGCTCCTCTTCCGAATATTGGAATGTATAAGTCACCAATGATCGAGAATGCATAAATAAAGAAGCAATTTTAGGAGTTGCTCGATAAAGGAATCACCAGACCAAGCTCCTCTCTCTATGTTTCTCCTATTGTATTGGTTCCAAAGAAAGATGGAATGTGGAGGATGTGTATTTATTTTCGAGCCTTGAAGAAGATTACGGTAAAGAACCATTATAGTCTTCCCAGAATTGATGACTTATTAGATCAGTTAAAGAATGTTGTGTATTTCACTAAGTTGGATTTGAGAAGTGGTTACCATCAGATCATAATTGTAGAAATGATGTATTCATACCCTACATAGATTATATATTGATCTTTAGTTGAATATGGGAAGATCATATAAAGCATGTCAAGAAAATATTTGAACTCTTGAAGAAGGAGAAGTTTATATTAACTTATCTAAATGTGGATTTGAAAAAACTTGTCTGGTATATTTGGCTTACATTGTAGGGAATGGCCAGCTAAAGATAGACCCTGAAAACATAGAAGTCATTGTGAAATGGCCCAAGCCAACTACTGCGACAAAAGTTAGGATTTTTTTAGCAACAGTACAATACTGGAGGAAATTCATTGCTAATTTATCATACATAGCAGATCCTCTACATGCATTAACAAGTGTTAATCAATTCTCTTAATGGGGAGGAAAGCACCAGAAATCCTTCGAGACATTGAAGGAAAAGATAAGCATCGCACTAGTTTTGGCTCTGCCATATCTACAACAACCATTTGAGATTCAAACCGATGCAATAGGATATGCCATGGAAGCAGTCTTGATGCAATGAGGAAAACCTATATGTTATCATTTTGATACTTTCACTCAGGCTGTGATAAATTATCCAACATATGATAAGGAATTGTATGCATTAGTACAAAGTGTAAATAAATGGAAGCATCACTTACTTGGGAAGGAGACAATAATTCATACAAATCATCAACCATTACAATATTTGTAGTCATATACCAAGCTACAACAGTCTTGACACTTCAGGTGGATGGGTTTTCTACAACAATTTCATTTGGTAATCAAGTATAAGAAAGGTATTCATAACAAGGTTGTAGATATGATGTCTAGAACAATAATTAATGCATCTACAATACTGAGGTATAATCCTTTAGTGCATGAAATTTGTGTAGAACAATATGCTAAGGATGATGATTTTAAATATGTATATGATGCATTAACTCGTGGCAATCAACAGTCATATTATTATATGCATGAATTTTTTTTATATCATCTTGGAAAGCTTTGTATACCTAGGGATGAAAGAGTAAATGTAATAAGAGAAGCTCACAAATCTCTCATTTCTGGTCATTTTGGGTTTGGTAAGATATTAGCACAATTATAGACGTATTTTTATTGGCCTTAAATAAATGAAATAGTTTCCAAGTATATCAAAGGGTGTGTTATGTGTGTCACAATTAATCCTAGTGACAAAAAGTTGGGGTTATATACACTGCTTCTAGTACCTTATTAGCCACAAGAAAGTATCTCCATGGATTTTGTAGGGGGTTTGCTGATGTCCAGGACATGTCATGATTATTTGTATGTTGTTATGGATAGATTCATCAATATGTGTATTTTGATGTCATGCAAGAAACAAGTCACAACTGAATAGACAAAAATGATGTTCTTTGATAATGTTTGGGTTCATTTTGGACTTCCTACATCTATTATATCAGATCGAGACTCTTGCTTCTTGGGAAAGTTTTGGTCTCATTTATGGGAGCTCATGGACACTAAGTTGAATAAGAGAATGAATTTTCATCCACATAAATATGGACATGTTGTAGGGGCTAATCGACCCTGTCGACTAGACCTGACGGTCAACTTAGAACATGTCGGTTGACCGACGTAGTTAGAAGTAGAATTTGGTCAAAGTTTCTATTAACCAACTAACCCAAGTAGTTAAGTAGTTACAACTTCCTGATAGAGGTATAAATACATAAGCACATGAAGGCTCGTATAGCTTCATGTGAGAGGTTATATGTAATTGTTTTGTACAATCTATCATATAATAAAGGACTATTATTTGGGCTCTCATTACTTGTGTATGACTCTATATATGTATAATTGTATGCATGTATCTCTATGATGGCTATGTAAGGTTCTACTGGTATCACTCCCTACTTTACCCTAGATTACAACATTGGTTCTGTTGCTGGTAGTACTAAACTTGGGCATGTATAAGTGTACATAAATTCTAACTCAACAAGATATACGTGAGTGGTGGGAGTGAAAAATCGAGAACTACATCAAAAACTACGCAAGAAGGAATAACCTCTCACTAGCCTAAGCAAGGTCATAGTTCTTTATAGAGACACATGAAAGATTTATTGAAGCTATCCCAGAAGCATTGCTTCAATACATTAACAGATCAGGTGATGCATAAATTGATACTCGACGATAAGTTAGGCTCGAAGTTGAAAAATGGAGGAATAACGAACCTGCACGAATGGCTCGAAAGAATTATTGAAGATTATATTTTAGAACAAGCCATTGAATATCGGACGTCCCTTGACAAAAAAAGAGAAAACATTCTACACCAAATTGCATGATGGAGTTTTTTGCATGGTTCCAACACTTCTTCATAAATTCCTTCTTGAAAAGGGATTCGGTGATATCGTCGAATACCGACCAATATTAGGCACATCGTTACCAAATATAAACTTCCTAGAAACACACAAAAAGTGGGAAACATTTCTTGATGCAAAGTGCAAAGATACAAGAGAATCCTAGGATTACTTCTTGAAGAAATAAATATGGCCAAGGCTCCCAACTTAACATAATTCAGGTTGGAAATGAGGGTCGGTTGAGATTGTGAGATACCATAAAACAAAAAGTAGTGTTTCCCAAGCCTAAATGTCATCAAGAGGGAAGAAATCCCATAAGAAATCCGCAGATATCCAAAAAACAGAAGAACTTCATAACCAGTGGAACAAAAAAAATTCGAATAGAAAGATGTATGGGGAGGGTCATATTGTCAGAGCACATGAGTATTTTGAGTCAGACAGAGATCAACCAAATTTAGAAATAGTAGCAACCGCGGTGACACCTGACAGAAGTAGCGACGCACAAATGAATAACCATCAATCGATCGACAAACCAGAAAGTATGGATTACGAAGAATATGGACCAGATTTACGTATGTCTCCCACACCGAAAACTATTCCAAGAATAAGAGAATTTCTCCAATAAAGGTTGAAGATCGACGACTAATCTGCAAGATTATGGTATAGAATGGACGACCTGGGAAACCTATGAGATGCATTGATTGTCGATCTTGAATGAAATGAAGTCAACAACATGATCATCCAAATCAAGGACCTCACTAAATCGACTCCCCTGCCACATCTAATATCGAGAGAAGAAATTAAGTATAGTCTGGAAGCGATGCAACCTTTGGAACGACGATTAATCAAATAAAAAGATCAAAGTTACCAAACTGAGGACGTGTATTCTATACTCAAGAAGAAACAACTATTCCTTGAGTATCATCCATTGTTAGATGTAGAAAAATACTGACTAGAAGATTCAGCAGTTAATTCGAAAGAAGTAGTAACTCAAACACCAAGAAAATCGAGCGTTCACACTAAGAAATTCAAAATGAGATTCAACCACATCCCCATTTATGAAGGAGAGAAATACCCAAAATTCCATTGGTTCGTATGTGAAACATTTTGGTATGCATCTTATATTATAGATGAGGATAAGAAAATGGCTCAATTTGAAGCTACGTTGCACCACCGTTCCTTAACATGGTTCATGAACTACACTGAAAACCAAACTCATTCAAAGGTAGAAATAAAGAATAGTTTTTTAACATTCTTCAAAATCCAGGACATCACACATTTGGTAGCTTAAAATTTAAAATAAATCAAGAAAATACCAGGTGATTCAGTAAAAGAATATGACAAGAGATTCAAATATCTCCTAAGTCAAATCCTAACAACGATCGATCAAAACCTGCTAGTCCAGTGGTATTTAGTCGGGTTATTGCCAAGAATCCAATATATGCTACATTTATACGAGATAACCAACTGCGAAGACGTGCTACAGAAATCACAATGAGTTGATTTGAATGAATATATCCCATTGACTTCCTCGACGATGAAGAGACTTGAAGAAAAAAATATAACATTTGCAACAACCTATAAAAAATCTTTCCATACAACACAATGAAATATGGTGCACCACATGCACTGGGGACAAACACACAAAGGATAATTGTCCCCTAAATGAGCGCACACAAACAATGGATGTCCACTGAGTACAAGCCCATAAATACTGTAACATGTGTGATTTCCTAACTTATCATAGTATACAAGATTGTCCACACAATATAAAAAAGACGAAGTGGTGCCACATCTGTAAAGCTTCTAATCACCGAACTTCAGATTGTCATCTAAACTCTAGAAATCATAATAATATACGAACAATCTACCACACATAAACCACTGACCAAGCAAAAAAATATGGTCAAATAAATTATTACTTCGGTGGTCGTGGTCAAGGTTGAGGAGGCCGACGTGGATTGGTAGTTGAGGTCGAGGTCGTGGATGACCATATTTTGCTAACTGCTGGAAAAATGATCATGAAATGCATATTTTCCTATAAAAGACAAAATTGATCTGAAATTTTGTAACATATGCGGCATTGGAGGTCACTCTTTAGAATATTGCCTGATAGTACTCGACAAAATTATACCTAGAAAAACTATGAATCTACTACACGTGGTATCCAAAGAAGAGTTGAAGAACTCCAAAAAACTACATATTGTTACAAGGTTGGGCGCAGGACAAGATATTCGCACTCCACCACAAAATTACCAAAGAAAGAAGACTAACAATTTCCCAAACCCAAGTAAAGAAGAGAAAATCATGAGAGAAGCTCTTAAATTCTTCAAAAATTCCATAGAAGATCAACAAAATTGAAAAAATAAAAAAAAATACACCATCCAAGAATTTTTGCAACTACTCAAATAAAAACAGTCGATAGGTAGTCTATTGGACCTCCTCAACATATTGCGAGAACACAAACATGTTCATAAACCAACAAAGGATGGAAATAACCTCTCTTACAACAACAAAGATTACGATCCACGAGTCAACTTGGAGATTGAGGGAATGATGGAAAATCAGTTGGTTGTTGATTTTGGTTCACAAGTCAATATTTTACCACGAGAAACATGGGTATGAATGGGCCAACCCAATATAGAATCCATGATGAATTATCTTAAGTTAGTTTATCAGAGATTAATAGAACCAATCAGAATACTGAGAAATGTCGATACACAAATTATGGGAATACCGACTTTGGGTGACTTTGAGTTGATCGACCTTGTCAAAGGAATGCTAGGATATGTAGCTCTTATTAGTCGGCCATGTGGTCGATGAATGAAAGCAACTATCTCCCTGGAAAGAGATAGAATTAAATTGAAAGGAAGTGGGAAAAAAATAATTATTCCCCTGGATCCAAAGGAAGGAAAACCATGGATGGAGTTGTGGGATGAGGATCAAGAAACCAAATGTCTATATCAGATAAAAAATGAACAAAAGGATTATATAGAATGAACCATAGAAGGAGAAATTTTGAGAGAATCTCCCATGTCTGTCAGACATAATTCTGACTCCGCCTTATACAACTGGAAAATAGAAAATTACTAAGCACATGCAAAATATTGTTGGTCTATCGAAATTATTCCAAAGAAACATCTTAATACATGCTACTCAATCCAGGATTTACCAAAAGTATACAAAAAATAACCTGAAAAACACCCACTCTTATTTCGACTATTCAACCCATGTCGAAGAGGTAGAAAAATCCACAGGAGAGCAAGGAAGGACATAGAGTCTAGTGGAAAATTTCACAGGCCAGGATGCGAGATGGTGGGAAACACATTCCCCCTTATTACAAACATGGAAAAATGTGTCGACATACTTCATTGAAAGATTCGGCAACAAGAAATTATCCAAAGATGAAAATATTCCCACATTCAAAATCGGCTACGATCTAATAGAACATATTCAACGTTGCAAAAGAGAATGGCGAAGAATAGGATATAAGGATGAAAGGGTGTGGCCCCATATGTTCCCAAATATATTAGATGACATACCAAGAAAATGATATAATATTGAAGAAGCCTGCGACCACACTTCAAAATGGGATGAAATCAAAGGAAATTTTGTGCAAGACTTCGAATTTAATCCAGTAGAAGAACAATTGGAAGATGCAACATGTCAAATAAAAACATTTCTAGAAATTCCTTCACCATCTCTACAGGAAGAAAAATCAAATATGTTGGTTGATGAAGGATCAACATTGACCTGCAACTTTGTGCTGGTAGAAAACAAGGAAATTTCAACTACACGAAGGATCGACATGAAGAATATAAAATGGCCAGGACAAAGCTTCCAGTTGAAGAAATGCCATCCAACATTGCAAAATCATGTGAATTCAGTATTAATTATAGCCATGGAACACAAATAAGACCAGGAACAACTCAACTTCCCAAAAATATTTAAAAACATTGAAGAAGGAGAACACCACCTCGACGAAGAAAAACCACCATAAGGGATGGATGCGGAAATCAAAATGAAGGAATTTGACATATCAAACAATGGTTAACCAAAAATGGTGTGAATAGGTGACTATTGGTATGACAAGAAAACAACTGACATAGTCAGTCTACTAAAAGAGTATCAAGATGTTTTTGCACATGACTACAAGGATCTGAAAGGACTTGTAGAGGAAATGGGTGAAATGAAGATTGAATTGATCCCAGGAGAAAAACCAATGAAAAAACAACCATACAAGTTAGCACATAAGTAAAAACCAATCATTTAAAAAGAGATCGAAGGAATGCTACAAGAAAGAATTATTTATCCTATCGATAAGGAAAAATGGGCAAGTCCCATGGTGGTACAACCAAATAAGCATGATCCAAAGAAATTAATAATTTGTGTCGATTTCCAGGGACTCAACAAACAAACTATCACAGATCCATTCCCCACCCCTTTTGATGATGAAATCATAAACAAAGTTGTTGGTCATGAATTCTATTCATTTGTTGATGTATTTTCAAGATATAATCAGGTGGTAATAAAAAAATAAGATCAGGAAAAAATAATATTCATGTCAGAATTTGGATCTTTTGCCTACAGAGTCATGTCATTCAGACTAAAGAACGCGCCAGCATTTTTTTCAAGAATAGTGGTCAAATAATTCCAAGAGTATATCTACAAAGCTATGGCCATATACTTCAACGACTGGAAAATCTATAGTATACTCAAAAATCACATACAATGGCTTCGACTTATGTTAGAACACTGCAGATAGATTCAACTATCACTAAACATCATAAAATACATATTTTCCACACCTATTGGAATCTTGCTAGGACATTTGGTATGTAAATATGGGGTGAAGGTCGACATGGCTAAGATAAATATTATCCTTGATCTAAAACCACCTGTGAATGAAAAACATATCAAAATTCTACTGGGTCATACTAGCTATTATAGGAAGTTTATACACCACTACTCAGACATCACCTTCCCCATGGATGAGCTTCTACAAAAAGATGTTGAATTCAAATGGAGCCAAGACTTCCAAGAATCCTTCGAATTTTTAAAGAAGAAGTTGGTCGAAGCATCCATTCTCAAATTTACAGACTGGTCAAGAAAGTTTCATGTCCATGTCAATGCATCCAATGTAGCTGTTGGTTCAGTTTTATCTCAACCATAAGATGACACAATGGATCACCCAAATGCATATGCAAGTCAGAAATTGAATAAAGCATAAAAAACTATTTGACTATGGAAAGGGAAGCCTTATCAATTATTTTTTCTCTACAAAAGTTCAGTCATTATTTATTGGCAAACCCCTTTACATTTTTTATAGACCATCAAGCATTGAAATACTTGGTCAATAAACCAGTTCATCAAGGAAATATTTTTCGGTGGTTACTATTATTTCAGGAATTTGAATTTGACGTAAGAATTCGACCAGGCAGAAAAAAAAGTCCGACCTGATCACCTTTCACAACTAGAAACAAGAGAAGATCTCACGTGCATCGATGATGACCTCCCAGATGAACATTTATTCATATTCAAAGTTGCACCTAAATATTTTGAATATATTTCCAATCTATTAGAAGAAGGAAAGGTCCTAGAGGACCTCCTGACAAACAAGAAGAAAATTCTAGCCATGAAAGTTGCACCATTCACAATCATTACCAAATACGTATACAAAATGGGAATGGATGATGTTTTAAGAAGATGTGTGCCATAACATGAACGAGAGGATATCATCAATGAAGCCCATGCAGGAACATCCAAACGACATTTCCAGGCTAACACAACATCTAGGAAGGTACTACAAGAAGGCCTGTGGTGGCCAAATTTTCATAAAGACTGTCGGGATCAAGTTAAAAAATATGATAGTTTTTAGAGGCTTGGACGACCCTTGTAGAAAAAGGAAATGACACTAAGTTCAATAAACCCTAATTGATCTTTTGAAATCTGGGCTATCGACTATGTCGAGTGATTTCCACAGAGAGAGAGAAGAACTGGTGCCAAGTACATCATTATTATGGTCGGGTATGTGACTAAGTGGGTAGAAGATGAGCCAGTCGAATCCTGTACCAAAGAGGTAGAAACTAAATTCATCCATGAGAACATAATCACAAGATTTGGCTATCCTATGACACTAATCAGCGACCAAGGAACTCACTTTGTAAATGAAATAATTAAAGTTCTACTAGAAATTGTTTTAATTGACCATAGAAAAATGATAGCCTATCACCCACAAACAAATGAGGTAGTTGAATCCTTTAATAAAACATTACACATGGGACTTCAAAAGATCTATGGCATAAATACAGATGACTGGGATGACAAGATTCATGCAATCCTCTAGGTATATAGATAAACATTCAAAAGATCGACTGGACAAACTCTGTTCAAGCTAGTCTATGGACAAGAAGTTGTTATCCCGCTACAATTTTGGACTAATTTTGACAGGGTCACCGCTATATAAAAATTTTTCAAGAGAAAAAAAATGAATGACTGACTATACCAATTAAACAAGTTGGAAGAAGAGAGGCTAATAGCGATCCATAACCAAGAGGTACAGAAGAAAAAACAAAAAGTGTGGAATGATCATCACTTAAAGAAAAAGGATATAAAAGAGGGAGACTTAG
>JASDQU010508045.1:3353-23975 GCA_032191745.1 Picea mariana
TAACTGCACCTGCTAGAAACCCTAGCGACAGTTCTTCAGTGAGCTTGATAACCTTATGGCTTAGTTTCTTTCCAGTGGTTAGACTAAATGATGGAGGTGTGGGCCCAGAACCTGTTAGAAAAGTGGGTGTGCTCGTTTAACCATAGACAATATAGCAATATTGTCACCCAACCATAGGCACGAATGCCACCCCCGAACACGTTGACCTTGACAGAGAGAAGAATTCCGGTAGTAAATCAATAGCCAACCAAGGCTAATGCACCAAGCAAAGATAACCAAGACTAATCAAAAAGTCCAACCCAGAAAGATCGAAATCACGGGTTGCAGTAACTGCAGGTGCAACTGCTCTCCAGATTTGCGCACTACTAGATTTCTGCAGTTGCGAGGTGTGTGTGCCAAATGAGCTTTGGCGCCCTATATTTATACTGTGCTCTCTTTAGGTTGTCTGGGCCGACTTCTCTTTCTGGAGGCTAAAGACACTATAAAATATTCTCTTTAGCCGACTTCTCTTCTAGGGTTATGTCCAAGTCTTTTACGGTTCTTCTTGCTTCCTGGAATATTCTATTCTCGTCAAAGATCACAAGTGGAGGTTAATACCTCCTGCAACTACCATAATATCAACACTCCCCCCCTTGAGGTGTGGAGAGTACCATCTTGGATTAATGTTTTAATTTTAGAGAACATATATAATTGGACCTAGATCATGCCCAAAATCATCTGGAATAGTTGTTTGAAATCTTTTTGCTTTTGTCATTTCTCCATGCAGCTGTGGCTTTACCTCATTCTTGTCTAGACGGTAAGACTTATGCAACTTCTTTACTTGTTGATTCCATCTCAATGAATTTATTCATCCATAATGAATTGTTTTCTTAATCATCTTCTTTCGACACTTTTCAGAGAGGTGATTTGTCTTTCCACAATGAAGACAAGGATGGAGATCAAAACATTCTGTTTTTATATTCCCAATTCTTTGACAATGTTGGCACTTCTTACCAAGATTCTTCACTTCTACAAGAAATCCCGCACTCACAAACTAAACTGGTTTGGAGTAATCTGGGATATGAAAGCTGTTGCCTTTGTCATATTCTAAGCCATGTTGATATTTTTTGAACAACAATTCTTCCCAAGGTCTGACAACCATCTTGTAAAGATCATTTTGTGAATCTTGACTTTGTTCTTTTGTATCTTGGAATTTACTTTTGCTACTGCTACTGCTGTCTTTTTGTGCTTCTTCTCGGGACTCATCTTTGATAAGTGTTTCCTCCATCAATTGAATGGAAGATTCCACATCTTTTGTGTCTTTTGTATCAACCATCGAGTCTTCTATATCACAATTAGCATCAACCATTTGTATTATGTCTTGTGTGTCACAAGTCACATCAACCTTTTGCATGGTCTCATTTGTATCACATGTTGCATCAAACTTTTGGATAAGCTCCTTTGTATCACATGTTGCATTAATCTTTTGTATTAGATCTTCTGTGTCACAAATTTCATCAACCTTTTGGATAAGATCATTTGCTGACTGTATTGTATCAATCATGTGATCAATTATGTTTTGTTTTTGAATTAATTTCCACTCAAGTGTTTTAGTTTGATTATGCAATTCATGGTTCTACACTTGCAATTCCTTGATTTCTTGAGAGACGTTTTGTAAACGCTTTCCTGCTTTACCCATTTGTTATTATTCTCTCGCTCACTTTTCACGCTCTCTTGTACTCGCTCGCTTGCACTTGTTTCTTCTATATCATGCTCATTTGATTTGATGTTACACTTAAGGTGTCGGGTATTGTCGATCATGAACCCTAAAGTGTGATTACAATGACTTAATTTTGATCACTCTCTTGACCTCCTTATTCAATTTTCAGGCAGGTCGTGATGATATTTTCACACTTGACTTTGAAAGGGTTTTGCAACTTAGCCCCTTCTTACAATTCAATGCTCAGATTCAATGATTTATTCTTTAGCTCATGAATCAAAGAAATATTTCTCTTGATGTATGTACAAAGATGGTAAGTTTGAGAAAACTTCAATACACTTAATTGTGCAATCTTCATGAGTGCATGAGCATTGTGTGCTTGATTTTCTCGCCAAATTAATTATGAGTGTAAAACTAAACACAAAACACCATCAAGCATCCAAAAACATATACAATAACACACAAGCGCCAAGTGTACTTGAGACCCCTTCATTCAATTTCATGTGGATCCATGACACAATCACCACAAAAAATAATTGTTTTTTTTTTAAATTGTTTGTGATACAATTAGCTCTTATACTGAAGATTGACTCTCTTTTCAATAAGAGTTTAGCTGTTATCAAGGTACATGCATTTGTGATCTTACAAAGCTTTTTCGTTTAAAGGCATCACAAAGCTAGGCATAACATGGGTCAAAGAACCTTTTTACAACAATTTGGCTTAACAAATAGACCACAAGCAAGACAAGACAAGAAGTGGTGGAAGCGGAAAAGGCTTTATACCATTCTTTACACATTGTATTGATCTCCTGATATCAATTTATAATACATGGATTTGACCACTTCTGGATCTAGATCTCACTGACAACTCGTCAATGGATCATGACAACACCTCATCAATAGATAAGGATTACAACTCAAAAGTAGGTGGTCTCAGACTTGTCTAGGTACTCACAGTCTAACACGACTAGACTGAAAATGGAACTAAGATAAGTTTCTTCTCTTGAAGTACTCATTTGACAGAGGCCTGGCTTAAAAAGTAAAAGCATAAATATTGAAATTTTGACTGTTGGCTGGACAGGTTGCATTTGATTTTATTGTGGTTACTATGAACTTTGCAGTACCTATTCACATTTTAAATGGATGATTTGTGCATAGTTATTGCAGTAATGAACGCTTAAGGGAGAGACATTTGAATATACTGTTAGACATTGATATCTCAAGTATTTGTTTGGTAAAGGTAGCTTTTGTGTATATGTATGGGTGGCAGGTGCTGGCAGTAGCTGTGCACAATCACTACAAGCGGATTTTCCACGAGTCTTTGCAGAAAGGCGGTTGCAAGGGCTTTTCATCGGACGGGTAGCAAATATCATAGCTTCATTTAAATCCCATGCAGACAATTTTCTGCAATTTATATAGACTTGATTTCTATTTTTCCTGCAAAAGTTGTCAGTCTCATGCATTTCTTTACTTAACATTGAACTCTCAATAGACTGCATTTTTCTACTTGTTTTGTGTGAGTAGTTGACTTACTGAGATGCTACTATTAGTTAAGATTAAACACTTATTTAAACTTGGCAGGCTTGGTGTATCAGACACCAGTCTTCCAGGAGAAGAAACTGATGAGAGTGATATGGTGGAGCTGGAGAAAAGCAATGTTCTACTCTTGGGTCCTACTGGCTCAGGTATTATTTGTTTCCTTTATCCTAGAATGCATTTTTGTCAGAATGCTGCAAAGAAAGTTTAATATTTAATATGTTTAGTTTGAATTGTTGGTACAGTGTTCTTTAGAGAGATTATAGCTATATGATGACATTCTAGTTACTCCTTACTAAAGTAGTTCTCTCATATTGCTCTCTTGCCCTGTAAGGACAGGGAAGACACTGCTTGCAAAAACTCTGGCTAGGTTTGTGAATGTGCCCTTTGTTATTGCGGATGCAACAACCTTAACACAGGTACAGGCTATTTTCACTAATGTATTTGTTCATTAAACCCCCCAGGAAAAAAGGACTTGGATATGATTTATGTATTAAATTGCTAAGACGTGTCTGTTTTCTATGAACTAGTTTTTGCATGGAAATACTTTTCTGTCTAAGCATCTTCCCTCCTACTATTTTCAATTTTCTTGATTCTTTATCTTTCACCAGTTTTCTCTTCACTTCGCAATATATTTGCTTCTCCCTTCACTTTCTCTATACAGTGAGCCAGTGCGACCCCCAATGCCCCCCTTGCAATCGGTCATCATATCCAGGAGACATTGACCTCATTGGCTTCATCTTCAGATATTTCTCCCTCGGCTAGTATTGAGTTATCTAACTCCGACCATGGACACTCTCACTTTGTATCACCGCAGTTATGATACTGTTATATACACTTTATTTTGGCTTTAGCTAGACCTAGGGCTTAACCTAGTCAGATATTTACCTAGACTGTACTTTTTGTTTTCTTTCTTATATCTTTTACTCATTATATGGGAGCTGCTTTTGCACTCCTACATTGTACTCACACTGGATGCATCCTCTAGTTCCATTGACCTACTTTTGTGGTCATTTGTTGGACATTAATAAAATTATCTTATTATCTTATCTTATCTTGTAGCAGATTATTCTATTAGTTCAGAGTCTGCAGACATCAGATAATATATTTCAACATTTTAACTGATCCACAGCTAGCCATCGAAGTAATGATTGGTCAACAATTTAGGGTTCCTATTGCTATCAGGATTATGGATATGGTTATCAATCGGGGTTTGTTCCATCTAAGATAAGGTCCTTCTGGATCAAGCATTGGCATACTTGGGGCTAATATCTGGTGAAGGTGACCAGGATGAAAACATTACGAAATAATTCCGAGAGACAACATGGGATGAATGCTGGAACATAATATCATTTGGCAATCAAATTCCATGGAGCAAAGAACATCACCTGCATTTAGCTTGTCTGTATTTTTTCTCACTAAAGTCAGCTGCTAGCATCAGTGGTTGATATTACCTTTGAGCATTATATTGTGGTGGCTATATAAGGCTTTAAGTTATGTCAAGGCTTCTGGAGCATTGTTTCTGTCAACAGCTTGTGTGATGTCTCTTTTAAGTTTTGTCACAAACATATTGGCATGTTGCTATTGGAATAGATGCTTTCCTTTTCAATTCTATATCCTTGGGCTGTCTTATGAGAGTTCTATTCATTTACCATGAATTGGGCTTTTATTTTTTCCAAAGGAAAAGTGCCATTTCTTTTCATAGATTGAATGGACATTATATTGATTATATGCTSTCTGCACGTACATTCTTCATGGACCTTTCACTGTCCCAATGATTTGCATAAACTTCAGCAAAAAATCTAAAAATGGTCCCTTAGTAGTCCCAAAAAGGAGCTGTGTACCTGTCTGTTCAAAGACTATATACCAAAATACAAAGCAAAAAGGAAGCTACAGTATTGATCCCCACCATTATGTGTTTCAGCATATTCTAATATAAACAAAACAGAGATTAAAAACCTTTATCACAGCATTAGAGAAAGCTCAGAATCTAGTTGAATTGATGGCAGAAGTGCCATCCTTGAATTCCACCTGGACCTAGGTACCTTCAGGTATCTGCTGTGCCTGCTTTGACAAGCATCTACTTCGACATTCAACTCTCGATATATATGTGTGAAAGTTATGGATTCAAAGAAGTTTGCCACTTCTTTCAACTGATCACCAATARTTTTGAGAGTTATATTGGAAAGCTGAATTATGCCTTTCATCCARTTTACGACTAAGCTGGAATCCCCAAAAATCCGAAGATGCTTAACATTTTTTTCCAATGCACATTGTAGGTGAAATCTTAAAGCCATGAATTCAGCATAATTGTGTACCTTCTCCCAATCCAGGTTTAAAGTTCACACAGTGACCATTTGATAAATACAAGCTTCCACCTGCAYTGTTAAATTCTGGAGGTCCTTGTTTGGCTCCAGCAAAGAATCCCCATGCTTGGGATTTATCAATTTCCAAGTTCTCAGGAGACGGGACGCATCCTTATCTCATTCCACTTGTGGGATTGACGAACTTGGATGCTGACCCATTTATTAGAACTGCAAAAGAAATTGAAGTTAAGCATCCCATGATCAGTTTACTAAAAAATACGTAAAATATTAAAATTTTAATGAAAAAAATATATTTTAAAGATTTCAAACCATTAGAGATAAAACATATGCAAAGTCTGCTTATGTGTATACCATATATCAAAATGGCACCGAGTGCAATACATATCTAACACAAAATACATAATTAACGAGGCTCTAAATGGCCTCTAGAGTCCAAAAAACAACATGCATGATGCTACAAGCCACTGGCTTACCAATTATCACTGATCAACATTTTCACTCAGCAAACTTATCATCACTGCTAGAAGTGGGATCCTTGACATGAACTATAGGATTTGGCTCGGAGTCCTTAAGATTGAATTTGTGAAGTAGGGTGATAGAATTTATGTTTTAGGTAAATTCTTTTAAAAAAATTAGTTTTTCCTCAAGCTGCGCGTCATGGTGCCAAATTGGACCGACTTGGCCAAGTAGGCACGGACTTGTTCGAGTTGGACCGATTTGGTACTAAACCTGCCGAGTTGAACATCAACTTGGTCAGTTCAGTACCAAACTGGTCCCCAAACTGTTTAGGAGACGAAGTTGATATGGTTTAGGGTTGACTCGATCAAGTCCGAGTCCAAATCAACCTTGTTTAAAACACTACCTAAATAGCCATTTCTTTGTGCCTTACATTCAGTACTTACCCACATTATTTTTTGTGGCCATGGTAAGCATCGTAGGTCATTGTTGAAGAAACCTCACAAAATATTTGATCAACCAATGCTTGTCATAGCACTCAAACTAAAAATTTTAATTTTTTTTAGTGCACTGCTCTTCCTTGATGCCACCATCAATCTAGTTGGCCCTTCTATAGCATCAAGTCATCCTCTGTAGCAGCACTGCAGTTGTTTCTGTTGTTTGAAGTTAAAAGAGGGTTTGGAAACCATGGTTTGGTGGAAAATTGCTTACAAATGAATTTGAAATGGAATCCTTGTTTTAAATGAGTTTATACATACTTATTTCCATTGCATTTTTTAATTGTATGCATGCGTGAATTTGAATGGCTTTAGAGTTTAATGGATTCGAATTTATATTGAGAATTTCGAATCTGGGTAGTGTCCCTGCTACGTGGGTTGAGTAATCTTTCCAAGGGGACATGACATATATACAAGGCATTGCTTTGATCATCATTAGGCATTCTAGTTGTGTGTTGTTTCATGGCTGAGCAAGAAGCAACATGTAGCATCACTTTTCTTCATTGAAGTGGAGTATGGGGCAGCAGTGTTTAATATTACGCTGCTTTGCTAGTTATACAAGATGATCCTACTACACTTCACAATTCACTGTGATAACTAGAGTCTTCTGAAGTTGGCCAAGTATCCTGTTTTCCATAAGCAAACAAAAATATCTGGAGTACATTGCCACTACATTTGGCATCTTGTGGGGAATTATGGAATACACCTGGAATATTGTGCAACCTAAGAGAAGACTGTAGATATATTCACCATGCTTGTTAGTCCAGATAAGCTTGTGTATGTTAGAGATAAGCTTGGTGTATTTTCTACTATGACCATTAAGGGACAAGGATAAAGTTAGATATTTAATGGTCATACTTCGTACTTCAAGATTTTAAGTTAGAAAAATACATTTTGTAATAAGAAAATTACATTTTGTAGTAGAGTCAATTATTATGACTTAAATTAAACCAATCATACTTCGGGAAATATGAAGTGAGTTGTTATTTTGGGAATAGGAACTGAATAGTCATTTCCTCCATGTAATCACCTAAAAGACTCTCGGGAAAATAAAGTGATCAGTTTGAATGGTTCTCTCTCTCTATTGCGGGTCGGAATTTTTCAACTATCACCTGTGCAATATTTGATAGTCTCCTTATGGACTCTTATTCACCTCCTTGGTTTAGCTTCTAGTCTTAACTCCTTTACTTGTATGCTTTCTGTCTTTTTTTTTGTTTCCTAGCATGTCCGTTACTTGCGAGACTAGCCTGTGGTGTAAGAAACCGCGACCCAGGGCATCTAAGCCGTCAAAATCACCCGGGGATCACACCCGGCCTGGGCCACACCAACCCTTAACATGGCTGGAATTTTTTGGGTGTCTCCTCCCGACTACCGCAATTTTCGAATCTTGGCTGCCTTACAGAACGAAACCCTCAAAATCCAATTACGCTAGTGGGATTTGACACTTGTATACTTTATGTCATTTCATATTTTGCTATATTGTCCTCTTTTAGGGGTACTTCATGCGTCCCCTTTTTCTTTTTCTTTTCTTGGCTATAAATGCTTGCTGTACTCTGTAGTCCATTTGACCTGTTTTGGTCTTTTTTGGGCATTAGCATAAAATTCATTTCATTTTCACTTATGTATGTTGACCACTTCTGTACTTCACTTTCTTGCGTCGTACTATGTTCAAGCTGCCTACTTGTGGTCACCAATCAGGTTGCTAATTACAAACATGGCAACAAAGCCAAATGTTTCATGGAATTTTTTTTCACCAGGTTGCACTATTTGGAAATACAAGAGTGATATTCATACAATACAATAGTATAAGGTGTGTGTGGACATGATATTCATATTACTGATACACATGAACACAAAGTGATGCCAAAAGTATACTCAATGCTATGTTCATATGTATTATGTGTTGGTGTTGCTGATACAATTCAGTTTTTAGCGTGCTTTTGTATACACATGAACTGACAAAAACAGAGTTATAAGGTCTGTGTGGACATGAAATTCATACCTTACTGATACACATGAACACAAAGCAATGCCCAAAAATATATTCAATGCTATGTTCATATATTTATGGGTTGGTGAGGTTGATATAATTCAGTTTTTAGTGGGCCTTTCTATAAACATTAGGTGACACACTTTATGAATATGTTGAGATTGTGCCAGTTCACCAACTTACATGCCACGTAATCCACATAATGCAGATATGACACATGTGCACTAATTATCCCATTGCTCATAATTATTACACATTACCTATTATTACTCATATTACATCATGACTCTTATTACATGTACCTACATTACTCATTAATTCTATTTTAGGGCTAATGAAGGACTTTGTCACTAAATAAAGACAATTGCACTAACAACCATGGTGGTAATGCTATTGAAGAAGAGGTATCGATTAATGAATAAATTACTAGTTAGGGTGATACAAAAGAAGAGTCTACAAATGATGGAAAATGACATGCTCCAGTGGTTCATATAGGATCTTAAGGATAGTAATGAAAAACATCTAAAGCAAATAAGCACAATGAAAAGCAAGCTTTCAAGGGTAGTGCTAATCTAATTGAAAAACAAGAAGACCTTGATCTAACAAACAAATGTTTTTGGAGAAGTCACTGTCAATGTCTCTGAAGAACAAGTTGGAAAGATATTATCTTGTCAATGGAACAAACACATCAGAGCAATAATCACAAGGACACCACAGATATGGATCCGGTTTCCCTAAAGGGGAGATTTGTGTAACATAAAACAAAAGAGCCCTATCATAACATTGTTAAGGACTACTCTGCTAAGAGGGACTTCACTTGGTTAGAGACAATAGGAAACTACTTGCTATCAAAATATGACAATTTGAAGATCCTCAGATTATTCAAAGACCTCCAATGATAATTATAACATTAACAAACTTGAGCATTCAACCATGCACACTTTTCTTGCTTGGGATGACAAATACCATGAGTGCTGAGAACTCATATTTGTTGGGAAAAGAAGGGAATTAACCGTTGACTGATTGTCTCCAAGATATCCATAGATGTGATGAACTAGTTTTTCGAACACCCCCCCATCAACACACTGCTTTGGAGATTCAGGAGGTGGAATGAACTTCCCTTTACACCCACCCATAATTGCAGCTTCTTGAAGCCCAACCATAGCTCGAAGTTTCACAATCTTAGCTTCTGTTAAAGGCTTTGTAAAGATATCAACAACCTGATCATCCGTTCTGTAATAGAGAAGAGACAAAACAACATCCTATACCAATTATCTCAAATAATGAGCATGGAGCTCCACATGCGTCATCTTATTGTGAGAAACAGAGTTCTTAGCCACTTGTGTGGCACTTTGACTATCACAATATAATATAGTGTACTTGATTTTAAATCCGAGTTGATCGAAAAGATTACGAATCCACATGAATTGCGCACTAATCGATCGCTTTGGTCAACTTGACCGACCAATTGAAGGCTCAGTCGACTTTTCTAGTCTATTGTCCATTAACTGTCTCTAGAAGATCCAGAGATGTGATGAACCGATTGTTTTAACAACCCCCCCATCAACACAACGATTGGGAGATTCAATAGGTGGAATTAATTTCCCTTTACACTCCCGCAATAATTGTAGCTTTTTGAAGACCCAACATACCTTGAAGTTTCACAAACTTAGTTTTTGTTAAAGACTTTGTAAAGATATCGACAACTTGATCATCTATCCTGCACTACATAAGAGACAACAACATACTATATCACTTGTCTCAAATAGTGAGCATGAAGCTCCACATTTTTTGTCTCACTGTGAGCAATTGGATTCTCAATGATCTATATGGCACARTGATTAYCACAATATACTACAATCGACTCCTCGACTAGAAATCCAAGTTCATCCAAAAGATTTGGAATCCACGTTGCATTTGTGCTAGCATTAAYTGCACCACAATATTCTTCTTTTGTAGTTGAAAGAGAGCCCAACTTTTGCTCTTTGCAAGACYAGACTATGGGTCCAAAGCCAAAGATGAAACACATAGCTCGATGTAGACTTCCTATCATTTCCATCTCTAGCACAATCTGAGTATGTGTAGCCGATTAACTAGTTCTTAGTACTGCAATATTTTATACCAAGTTGATAMGTACCCTTGATATAACAAACAATCCTCTTTGCARCCTTCAACTTACACTCTCACTTCATGATCCRAGAGACCATAATAACGACAAAGGAAGTATTAGGTCGATGGTGAGTTAGATAAATGGGGCTACTAACAAGATGCTTGTAGGTAGTAGCATTGACTTTCAGAGAATCACACTCCTTAGTTAGCTTTATCCTTCATTGGTAAGATGTAGCACATGGTTTACAGTCTGCTATTTGTGATCGATTCATTACATATTTAGTTTGATAAATAAAGATACCATCATCCATTTGTAAAACTTAGATGCCTAAAAATAAATGCAATTGACCAAGGTCAGTTATCTCAAATGTATCTGCTAATTGTTTCGTCAAACCTAAAATTAAATCAACATTACTTCCAAAGATGACCAAATCATCAACATACAAAGCAACAATTAAGGTTTCATCATTTACATGTAAATCATAGATATTGTGATAAGACTTATAGTGTTTGAAAACAATATTGAGGAAAAATCAATCAATCTTCTCATACCATGCCCTGGGGGCTTGTTTCAAACCATATAATGATTTCTTCAATCGACAAACATGTTGAGCATATGTTGTCATTGATGTCAACATGGCGCACAGAGAATATGGCGCAAAGTTGGCGCACAGGCAGAGGAAGTGCACGGAAGGATTCTTTCTACTATACTATCGCAGATCCACATGAAACAAAACTCTTAGAACAAATCGTGAAAGGTTGAAAACAGAAGTGCATAGAAGGATTGAAGGACGAAGGGATCAATGGTGCAAAATAAATCACGAAATTAATCGAGTTTGCCAGGAGTGCACGCAAAACAAGATGATGACCTATGAAGCAGTTCATAAGTAAAGTAGACTGTGACAAATTCCCTTGTCCGTGATTACGGAGTGAATCAATGGATGTTTGTGCTGTAACACAACGATGGATGTGCAAAGATTGCAGGGTGCCTTGAGCAAAGTGACGAGTGACAGAGTGGACTGTGACGGGTTGAGTGAAATTTTGGAGTCACTGGGGCGAGCTCAAAATCTGGTGGGGCGATTGGGTGAGTATGCTGCAAGGCGAGTGCGATAGTTTGAAGAATTGCGATCTGTATCTTGTGCCCTTATTCTATCCGCGTAGTAGTTGCTTTGTAAACCATAATGTGAATTACTGTGACAATGAATGATTTGGTAAAACAAGAAAGATTTGGTCCGTATGAGTTAGTCAAAATGTCTGGAACAAAAGTTTGTCCACATATAACTAACTGGACTTTGATCTGGTTAAAATGTGTCCACAATGTAACTGTCATGCATCCACATACTTTATTTAGACATAAGTGTAACTGAAAGAAGTTTGATCTGGTCAAATTTTGTCCACAATGTAACTGTTATGCATCCACATACAGGAAGGGGAACTCAGGTTGGTACCTGAGAGGATTGGTGTCCTCATTATCTGCGATAGGTTGGTGCCTGAGAGGATAAGTGTCCTCATTTGCGACAGGTGGGTGCCTGCCAAGCTGAAAAGTTGTAAATTGTAAGTTGGTTCTTGTAGAAGAACATAAAGAAAGATCTTCTGTGGTTTTCTCCTGCATTGGGTTTCCACGTAAAATTTCTGGTGTAATGTGTTTTCTGTGTTGTGTTTTGTGTTCTGCATGTACTGCTGATTAAGTAAGCACATCTAAACAACTTTAAGTTGTTGCAAAGGAAAGAAAATTAAGAAATCTGATACAATGCTGATTCAACCCCCCTCTCAATATTGCTGTAAGTTATAACAATTGGTATCAGAGCGCAAGTATCTTCAATAACAACCTAACAACTGGAAGGAATATCACACATAAGGCATGTCAAGTCAAGATTATTTTTCTTTTTCAACCAGACCTCCTCTATTCAATAGAACAAATTTTGCATTTTGGAAAATCAAAATGAAAACCTACTTGATGTCTCTTGGTATGAAATCTCGCAGATCGTGGTAGATGGTTATAAAATTTCAAATACTCTTCCAACTGATGAAGCTGGTAAGAAAAACTACTACAGTAATGCAAGAGCTATGAATGCCATCCAAGGAGGACTTGCATAAACAAAATTTGTCAAAGTAATGCAGTTGGAATCTGCAAAGGAAATATGGGATAAATTGGTAAACAATTATGAAGGAGACGAGAAAGTAAAGCTGGCCAAACTTCAAGCCTACAAAATGCAATTTGAAAGCCTAAGAATGAGTGAAGATGAAAATTGTAGAAAATTAGTAACAAAAGCACACTAACTCCATAGGAATTTTGTCAAACACTTAGTAAACACAAATTTCCGTCTTAAATGAACTCTGAATGTAATACCCACATACAACTATATAACAAGCAGAAACACACATTACTAAGCAAGTATTGCAGCGAAAAATGAAAATGAACAACAGTGACAAAACACATGTGCACACCCAGATTTTGGCAACTAGCCAGGGAAAACCCCAGTTTGGGGAAACCCACCAAAAGAGAGATTTATTAGAGCTTCAGGAAGTCCAAAAGTTACAATAGTAATGAATTTGGCAACAAGAGAACACTTACACACACCCAAACTATCCCACAGAATTCTGCCTAGAAAACTGTGCCCAAAAATTCGCATTGCTGTATAACCTTCTCCAAATTAGCACCTCGAAATGTGTGCCAATCAGCTACTGTACGGTTTTCTTTGTACGACCGTGCATCAACAACAAACACCCACAAGATGCCTCTAAAACCATGCCTCCAATGCCTCGATTTTCGTGCCCACTTTTCTGTTGTATGGATTGTATGGATCTGTAGAGTACGACCTCCCTCTCAGCAATAGACTTCAACAACTTCTAAACAAAAATTTCACCTTTGGATTTGTACCCAATCTCTCTTGAAAATCGTGCCAAATTTGTTGCTCACACTTTCTTCCAAGCTCTCTCTCAAATCTCTCTTCTCTTGTCTAGCACACTACCCTAGGCTTTCTCTTATAACAAAAAATAACTTTTCATCTTCCCCATCCCTAAATCCAATGGCCAAGATCTAATCTTGCCTTTACAAGATCAAGGGACATGATTTATTTCCTCCAAAATAAATCACTTACATTTACTAAAGTTATTTTCCACTTTATGACATAAAGTCACTTTAATAAAATATTAGGTCACTTTACAAAAAGTCACTTTAATAAAAGAGTCACTTTATTACAACTTCATAAAATGCCTATTACAAAGTCAAGTGCCTAGTAGTGCAAATGCAAGGTCACTTCCGCATACAAGACAAAACATGCGGAGTACCTCTCGAGCTATACAAGTTAACACTCCCTCTTAGTGAGGGATGTATTCACTGCTATAACCATCACCTGGTCCTGTCCTCAAGTTCATCACACTGTTCGCAGTAGGAGCTCCCTCTGAACCTGGAGACAACCTCAACACATGCACTGAACTCGAACCTGAAGACCTCCTCCCGACAACCTCTCTGAACCCTAAGCTCCTAGGTGAATCCACTCCACCTTGAGCTTCTGTCCACTCACACCAGCTGAGCCTCCTGTCAGTGCTCAGAAGAGACTCCCTGTCTTCCCTTGGATATTGAGACTGAATCCTTAGGCCCACTCCAGTCTTGGGAGCCTTCTGCTCCTCATTCGACTCATCTCCAACTGTAGGCTGTCCTAGCACAACGTACAACCTATCACCCCGATCACCAATCAACTGTGGCTCGACCAGATCCACTCCCTCTCTGTAGATAAAGACATGTCCACCCTTGAACAATGTCGCATATCTAGCATCTCCCAAGTCTGACACTGAGAGTAGGTTAAACCTCAGCCCTAGTACAAACAAAACTCCATCAACCTCTAGGAGTTCTCCAAACTCGAGTTGGAATCTGACCCTTCCAACTCTTCATACTGTTCGTGCCACTCCCCCTTCACTTTCAACTAGTCGGTCTGGACTTGTCTCTGTGATACTGAGGAATATACACCATATTCCTGTCATATGACATGAGGCTCCACTGTCAATGATCCATCTATTGATACTCACAAATCCAGTACTCCCGACACTTGACACGAGAGTAAACAATGAGAATTCTTTATCAAACTTGCCTGCAAATTCCTCTACTGCTGTTGTCGCCGCTGCAACTGGCCCTTCCTTTTCCTTCTTCTTCTTCTTCCTCTTCGGACACTAAGTTGCAAGGTGGCCATACTGGTTGCAGACGAAGCATCTGACTTTGCTCAAGTCTTTCCTGGAACTCCCCCGCTTCTTACTTTTACTCTGTCGCAAGAGCAACATTCTCTTCATCAACGCCATCTCCCTTCTGTCCATTGCTCTGAGATCCTTCCCGGATCTCCTCCCAAGTGAAATCGTCCCACAGTTTGCTCCAATCTGGAAGATGTTCCCGACCCACCACACACTTCGCGAAGACTTCCCATCCCTTGGTGAAGCCTTTCAAGGCTATTCTCACCAACTCTGAATCTGAAATGACTTCCCCAACTGCATAATCTTTCACCTGTGCTACCCGGGTAAGATAAGATGCCACACTCTCACCCTTAGCCATCTTAGTATCATGCAACTTGTCCTTTAAGGCCATCTTCCTGTTCCCATTCTTCGCCTCATACAAGTTTTTCAGTGTCTCCCACATCTCATAAGTTGTCTTCTTCTCATTTAAGTGTGGGATAAGTGAGTCCTTCATTCCATCCAGAATAAGCCTCTGATCTTTGGCTTCCTTTCCCTCATGAACATCCAAAGCAATAGAGTCTGCTGTGGGAACAACTACTATAGAGCTGACAAAGCTCCAAAGTTTGTTCTCCTTGAGAATAATTGACATTCCGACTTTCCATTGCAAATAGTTGGAAATCCTTTCCAATTGGTCCTCATATATGATGCAAGCAACCATCTACCTGTCAACTGTCCAATAGAAAACAAACAACCAATTTCCCCCTTTAAATCCTTGCAAAAATAGCACTACTCATTGTAACTCAGAGCACCTGCTCTGATACCATGTAGAAAATCAGTAACAAAAGCACACTAACTCCATAGGACTTTTGTCAAACACTTAGTAAACACATATTATGAACTTTGCATGTAATACCCACATACAACTATATTATAAGCAAAAACACACATTACTAAGCAAGTATTGTAGCAGAAAATAACAATGAACAACAGTCACAAAACACATGTGCACACCTAGATTTTGGAAACCAACCTTTACAAGATCAAGGGACATGATTCATTCCCTCCAAAATAAATCACTTACATTTACTAAAGTTATTTTCCACTTTATGACATAAGTGCACTTTATGACATAAAGTCACTTTAATAAAATATTAGAAGGTCACTTTACAAAAAGTCACTTTAATAAAAGAGTCGCTTTATTACAACTTTATAAAACGCCCATTTCAAAGTCAAATGCCTAGTAATGAAAATGCAAGGTCACTTCCACATACAAGACAAAACATGCAAAGTACCACCCGAGCTATAAAAGCTAACAAAAATGTAGCAGGTTTCTTTCTCAGAGTAGATGAGACTGTAACACTATGAAAGGGCTAGGTGAGAAGATTGAAGAAACTATAATAGTTTAGAAGGTACTGAGATCTCTTCCCTCAAGACTTGATGCAAAAGTTTCTGCTATAGAAGAAATGCATGAACTAGATAAACTGATTATGGAAAGATTGCATGGAATTCTAACTGCTTATGAGATGAGAACTAGGAAAGAACAACCAAATCTTAAGGATGCAGTCTTCAAGGCATTAGTCAAATTGTCAACATCTCAAGATCATGATTCATTAGAACATTTCTCATATGAAGAAGAAGCTAACTTTGTAAGGAAACTCAAGAGGGGCTCCAGAAAATATAAAGGTATGTTACCATTCAAATGCTTCCATTTTGGTAAAGTTCGTCATTTTGCATCTACATGTCCTTTGAAACAAAACAACACCAATGAAAAAGAAAAAAAAGACAAGGATAAACCTGTTGAATTTTCTCTATGTGCTAGGCTCAAGCATGAGGTTTATTTCATTTAGCTTGTACTTGAACCATAAACAAATGCAACAACACCATACACAAGTGTTGCAATAATCAAGATCAGAAGAAGAATAACCATGCACAAGAACACAAGAAGTATCTTGGGAAAATCCTTCTCAAACAAGGGAAAAACCCAACAATCCTTTGCTATATTCTCAAGAGAAGATCCCCCAAACCATAAACCCTAGATGCACACAAGAGTGTGCTCTACAACCTTGAAACAAGCCCCAAGAGAGGTGCGCACTTCAGCCTTACAAGTGTTGCTAAAATTTCCAAATGACAAGTGACAAGTGTGAGAGTGTGTGTTTCCTCAATGGGGAATCACTTCTATTTATACAAGACTAGACACAACAATATGTGTGTCTTTTGACACAATAGGGTCGACCTCAATAACTCAGTAATATAATTAATCATTAGTCAAATATTAATTATCTTTCACATTTGGTGGGGTCGACTTGTACCCTTTACATCACAATTAGGGTTACAAGTAAATCTTACACTCAGACAATATAACAAGCGATCCACACGTCCACTAGTGCTCAGCCACTAGGGACACGTCCACCTGTGCTCAGCCACAGGGACATCATACTCAACAGATCTCTATCTCAACTGAGTCCACAGGAGAATCATCTGGAGTAACATCTCAAGCCTGACTCAACTGAGTCTACAGGAGTACAAGGCAGGAGACAACACATCGACTCAACTCATTCCAGAGGAGAACGATACACCCATCACATGGGCACACCCAACACATGGGCTCTCTCACAGGTCGATTCAACTCAGTCCAGAGGAGAACGTATCCTGGAGAATGTCACACGATGCTGCAATCATCAACACTCCCTCTCAGCTAGGGAGGCATTCTCCACCAGGCCAAGTCTCTCATGGAAGTACTCGAACTTTGTCCTGACAAGTGGTTTGGTGAAGACATCTGCAATCTGCTCATGTGTAGAAAGGTACTGCACGTGCACTGCTTTCCTTTGCACCATATCTCTGATATAATGGTATTTGATCTCAATGTGTTTCGATTTATCGTGAAACACATGATTCTCTGAGAGCTTCACACAGCTCTGGTTATCACAATGAATAATAGTCGAATCCATCTCATGACCAAATAAATCTGCAAGGAGCTTGCGAAACCACATTGCTTCACGGACTGCCACACATAACGCTATGTACTCTGCTTCTGCGGTACTCAAAGCCACAGAGCTCTGTTTCCTACTGCACCAGGAAGCCATGGCAGATCCCAAGGTAAAACAACAACCAAATGTTCTCTTTCGGTCCACTGTGCTCCCTGCCCAATGTGCATCGACATATCCCTACAATCTCATGTCTATACCAGAGGCATATCTCAGGCCATATACAACTGTGCCTCGTATATATCTCAATATATGCTTCACTGCTATCCAGTGAGTCTGTCTCGGCTGACTCATAAACTCACTGAGTACGTTCAAGCATAGCATATATCAGGTCTGGTGTTAACCGGATACATCAATGATCCAATCAACTGTCGGTAAAGATGTGGATCAATCTGGCCTGAATTAGTGGAAGCCTCGTTCATTTTCTTCAGATCCATGACCATCGGTGTAGGCATGGATTTGCAGTTTGTCATACCGAATTTCTTCAATATCTCCACTGTATATTTTCCTTGACTCAGGAAAATCTCATCAGTCTTTTGCCACACTTCTAGTCCCAAGAAGTAGTGCAACATACCCAGATCCTTCATCTCGAATTCATAAGTCAATGCACGCTTGCATTCAACGATAAGACTTTCTGAACTGGTGAGGAATAAATCATCAACGTATAGGACCAAAATCAGGCACTCGTCACCAACAATATGATAATATAGGTTTGGATCAACAACACTCTTGCTGAAGCCCAAACTCTTTAGGAATCCATCCATCTTCTCGTACCAAGCCTGAGGTGCCTGCTTTAGTCCATACAATGCTTTCTTCAACCTGCACACATGAGACTTCTGCTCATGTATCACGAATACTTCTGGCTGCTCGATGTAAACTTCTTCCTCAATCTCGCCATTGAGAAAGGCTGTCTTTACATCCATCTGATGTAGTCTCCAACCCATGGATGTTGCTAGGGCAATGATCGTACGGATGGAAGTGTATCGGGCTACTGTAGCAAATGACTCCTCATAATCAATTCCTTCTACCTGAGAGAATCCTTTGGCCACAAATCTCGCTTTGTACTCCTCGACACTTCCATCAGCTGCATGCTTGATCTTATAGATCCACTTGGAAGTCACTACAAACTTCCCTTCTGGTCTAGGAACAATATCCCACATATCATTCTTCATGATGGACTGGTACTCTTCTGTCATGGCATCTTGCCATACCTGTTGTCCTGCTGCTTCTCCATGACAAGAAGATTCAATATCAATGATCTGGCTCATAGCTGAAATGTAGCTCGGAAATCTCTATGGTCTCTTGCTCTCTCGGAATGTGCCTTGAGAAGCTGCATGTCCCTCTGCCTCCTGCAGAGTCTGACGAGCCCAGGCAGGCCTTTTATGGCCTACTATAATGTCTTTGGGAACATCAATTGGAGCTACTGGATCAATGATTGCCTACCTCTGAACTGCTGAAGGTACTATTTGTTCCTTCTTCTCAAATATCTTGACTCCCTCTGAAGTTGGAAGGATGAACATCTTCCTTTTCCAGTGTTGCTAACCTGGAGACATCTCATGTCTTCTCAGGTCCTCTACTGTCTCTACAATATTATGCTGGCCTTCCGTACTAGGATAATAAGTAAGATGACCTCCCGTAGGGATAACAATCAAAATGGCCAACCAACCAAAGAAAGGAAAATTTGGACTCCCGCACCAGGGATAATGGTCCAAGTCATGAGGGCTCCCACACCAGGGATAATACCCTTCTTTATCAAAATCAAGCAACTACAGGGTAATGAAGAAATCAAATAAGGAATGTAGTACAAAACTTACCTTAGTCTATAGTCATGCTCAATCTTGCTTTTGGTCTTCTTGAGAAGGCTCAGAAGAAGAAAGCCTCATCTTTCATGTCTTCATCTCTCTGAGGTGGTTCTGGATCAACGTCGGCAGTGGATGCAAGTTGTCTTCCTTTCTTCCCGGTAGGACAATTTCTCGCAATGTGTCCATACTTGTCATGTCTGAAACACTGAATCCTTGAGTTATCTTTTCTGTGTTCATGCCCTGAAGCTGCTGAAGTTTTCTCGTCTCTGAATGCTTTACTGAAGCTTCTTCTATTTCTTCCTCCTTTCTTTGTATGAAAAGCAAGAGCATGATTGTCATCATGAGGAGAGTCTTGCACTCCTCTAGCTATAAGTCTGATATCTTCCTGGGTACAGTCTGTCCATAGACGATCAAAAGTAGGTAGTTCTGCTCTACCACTGATACTTTGAAGAAATGGTTCCCAATGTATTGGAAGAGCATTGAGAGTAGTCAAGACAAGTTCTCTGTATGATATGGTTTCTCCAATGGCACTTAGCTGATCTTTGATCTCTGAAATCTTCATGAAGAAGGTAGCAACTGTGTCATCTTTTGTCATCTTGATATTTTGAAGCTGGCCTTTCAATGTAAGAGCTTTGAGGGTGTTGTTACTCTCAAACATATTCTTCAATACATCATACATCTCATAAGCTTTCTTTAAGTTGGAAATACGAGGTAGGAGATGATCTCTCATTGGATAGATGATTATCGTCCTTGCTTTGACGTCATCTTCCTTCCACTCTTCCTTCTCTTCATCGGTAGTTGATTCTTGTAGGATCTTTTGTATCACATTCAATAGGTCATCCTCTTCCAGGGTAATCTGTAGTCTTGATTTCCAAGAACTGAAGTTGCTTGATCCATCAAGCCTATCTTCCACCAAGGTTCTGTTCTTCATGGTTTGCAGATTCTTCCACAAACCCTTAGCAACTAGGCTAGGAAACCTAACGGCTAGGCTAGGCTAGCAACCCTAGGCTTTGTTGGACTTATGACTGCCAACAATAAGCCTTGAAAGTCAGAAGAATA
>JASDQU010508045.1:60202-76651 GCA_032191745.1 Picea mariana
AATACCAATACCAATACCATACCATACCATACCATACCAATACCAATACCAATCCCATACCATACCAATACCAATACCAATACCAATGCCAATACCATACCAATACCAATACCAATACCATACCAATACCAATACCAATACCATCCCATTTCATACCAATACCAATACCAATATTGATACCATACCATTGCATACCAATACCGATGGCATTGCATACCAATACCAATACCATTGCATACCAATACCAATACCATTGAATGGAAACAATATGCATTGGCAGTGATATTCATACCAATACCATACCAATACCATACCAATACCAATATCAATACCATACCATACCATACCAATACCAATACCATTGCCAATACCAATACCAATACCATTGCATTGTCAATACCAATACCAATACCAATATGCATTGCCAATACCAATACCAATACCAATACCATACCATACCAATACCAATACCATAACATACCAATACCAATACCATTTCATACCATTGCATGGCAATGATATGCATACCAATACCATACCAATACCAATACCAATACCAATACCAATACCATACCATACCAATACCATAACATAACCTACCAATACCAATATCATTGCCAATGCCAATACCAATACCATTGCACTGCCAATAACAATACCAATACCAATAACAATAACAATACCATACCATACCAATACCAATACCATTGCATGGAAATGGTATGCATTAGCAATGATATGCATACCAATACCATACCAATACCAATACCAATACCATACCATACCATACCAATACCAATACCAATAACAATACCATAACAATACCATACCAACATTCCCATCACCAATATGCCCATAATGCCCATCACCAATATGCTCATCATGCCAATACCATACCAAAACCAATACCATACCAATATTATACCATACCAATACCATACCAATACCGATACCATACCAATACCAATAACAATACCATACCAATACCATACCAATACCATGCTATATCATACCATACCATACCATACTATACCATAAAATACCATACCAATATCAATACCATACTATACCATACCAATACCAAAACCAATACCAATACCATACCATACCATATCAATACCAAAACCATACCAATACCAATACCATTGCATACCATTGTGTGGAAATGGTATGCATTGGCAATGATATGCATACCAATACCAATACCAATACCAATACCATACCATACCATAGAAATAATAATACCAATACCATTACATGGCACTGGTATGCATTGGCAATGATATGCATATCAATATCATACTATACCATACCAATACCAATACCATACCATACCGTACCGTACCATACCAATATCAATACCAATACCAATACTATACCATACCATACCATACCATACCATATCATAACAATACCAATACCATACCATTGCATGGAAATGGTATGCAGTGGTAATGATATTCATATGAATACCATAGAAATACCATACCAATACCAATACCAATAATATTGCATTGTCAATATCAATACCAATACCAATATGTGTTTCCAATACCAATACCAATACCAATATGCATTACCAATACCAATACCAATACCAATATGCATTTCCAATACCCTTATGAATTTCCAATACCAATACCAATACCATTGCATACCAATACCATTGCAAACCAATACCAATACCATTGCATACCAATATCAATACCAATACCAATACCATTACCATACCATACCATACCAATACCAATACCAATACCAATACCAATACCATACCAATAACAATACCAATACCAATACCATACCAATACCATACCATTGCATACTAATATCAATACCATTGCATGGAAATGGTATGCATTGGAAATGATGTGCATACCAATACCATACCAATACCAATACCATACCAATATCAATACCATATTATACCATACCAATACAAATACAAATACCATATCAATATCAATACCAATACCATACCAATACCATACTATACCATATCATACCATTACCAATACCAATACCATACCATACCATACCTTACCATACATAATTGCACCTAAAAAGAAGGTTGAAGTCAATAGGGGTGATAAAAATTGCTACAGCTTTGCTACATTTTTGGTAATCCAACCATGGATAGCTGAAAGATGCATAGGTGCCAAAATATCAATATGTAGTTCAAATCCATGCATCTATGAAACATCAATTCAAAAATCGTATTAGATTTATCTAGAGTAATTAAAATCATGGAAGTGTTTGTATCCTCAAAATATTAAACAAGAATCCATGTGGTTGAAAAATCAATGATCATAAGAGTGGTCCAAGGTATCATTGTCAAGTGTGATATGTGGTGCTAGTAGGCAAGAATCAAAGATATTTCTAGAGGATTTGGAGTCCAAGAGAATGCTAGTCGAATGGGTAGTTGAGGTAGGAAGTCAATAGGAGAACTAAAGTGGAGGTTATCCCAAGAACCGTTAAAATAAGGTATAGCATCAAATAATTTTTCATCATCATAGAAATTCATGGTTAATGAGGAAAAATCACTTTCACACATGGGAAAAGAGAGTGGATTGGTGTCTCCTAAGTGTAAAGCTACAATATCAATTTGCAAGTCTAAGTTGTTCAAAGGATCCAAAGACTCATACTCTATCAGAGTGGAGGTTGTGCAAATGGTGGTAGTCGTCACATAAGGAATTTGTGATTTATATCATGATCCAACCAAATAGTAGGGATAGATTGTGAATGAGATACTAAAGGTGAAACATTGTCTTGAGTAACATGTAGTTGAGAACTACAACAAGTGAGTGGATCAATGGTGATAATGCATCCTTCATGTGGAAAATTCATCACATGATAGAGAAAATATTCCATAACTTATGTGGCATACACATAATTGCACCTAAGAAGAAAGTTGAAGTCAATAGGGGTGATAAAAATTTCTACATCTACTAAGACAATCTTATCACCTAATTGAATGGGAATATTAGGTACAACTCCTATTGACTCATATGGTCTATCATCAAAGATTTTCAAATAGGGTTTCATTGTAACATGGATGGGAGACCCCAAAAAATACCAAACAACCATCATAATATAGGGATAGACTCTCTCATTAACTATACATTGATGAACACAAAGGTTCTTAACAATGACCCCAATTAGAAAGGGTTGGAGGAAGGAAAACATTGTGACAAAAGGTTGTCCAAGTTGAAGGTCATGGTCTTAGAATTTGAAGTGGGTCTACTTCTAGTCTCCTTAGAGTGTGGAATATACTTCTAGTCTCATTAGGTATAGTAGGAAATGGTCCATTAGAAGTGGAATGGGTGCCTCCTCTTCTAGATGATTCCAATCTAGTAGTGAAGTAGACAGGTTGGAAGGATTGACCACCTGAGTGGTCGACAATCAAAGAGGTCAAAGGAGAGGAAGTCTTGAGGTTAGAAGGAATGGTTTAATAATGAGGGATGGGTTGTTGCAAGTTAGAAGAAGGGTCTTACTACAACCAATATCAATAACTCATGTAACTACAACCATCATTTTAGATCATCGTTTAGGTGCAAATGGACGCATTTGGACCATATTTTAGGTGCAATCCCTGGTGTTTTTTGCGCCCACTAAGGCGCCCATAGTTGATTACATTTAGGAGATAAATCGATGCTAAAGTAGGCATAGATGGAACCCACTTTAGCGTCGACTGATATGTCAAACCTAAAAAACAAATAAACCCATGGGAAAGTGGACAAAAATGTCATTTTGGAGGGGAAGAATTACAAAAACAAAAATTGGGTGTTTGCTAGGGAGAATGGAGAAAGAGTGTGACCTATCCAACTAAATTCCCTTCTACATTTTGACTCCAACACGATTTAGGTGTTTTCCAGGGCGAATGGAGATAGAGTGTGACTAGTTCAAGTGAATTTCCTCTTACATTTTGTCTCCAACACGATTAGGGTGTTTCTTAGGGAAAGAAGAGATAGGCTACGACCAGACCAACTCAATTTCAAACTCAATTGGACTCCAGCATGATTTGGGTGTTTCCTAGGGCGAAGGGAGATAGGGTGTGACCATACCAACTCATTTTCCAACTAGATTTGGACTCCAACACGATTTGAGTGTTTCCTAGGGAGGACGGAGATAGGGTGCGACCAAAGCACGATTTGTGGGTTTCCTGAGGGAGAAATGAGATTTTCAGGTAAAACAATTATCAAATTTCACAATTCAACCTCCTTATATATAAATTTCCTCATGATTTATGGTATATATGAGTTTGACATTTTATTATCCTTGTTAGAATAGGAAAACAAAGACCAGGAATCACCTTCAAAAATCATGACCAAGTCCACTTGCCCAAATCATGACAGAAGGGATTTTCCCTAGCTTGCTTAAAATGTCAAGTAGAGGGAAGGAATAAAATCCTATCCATAATGAGGTAAGTCCATGTCAATTTATAGATTTTTAATTGTCTCAATTTTTATTTTATTTTTAGTTATTCGTTTTTTATTGAAAATTTTAACACAAAAAAATTCATTTTATATATTTAGGGACATGAGACTAACTAGGAGAAAGATTCATTGGCTTCAATATTGGGGATGGAGGCCATAAAAAACCTTGACGGTGTAGACTTTAAAACACTTGCAAAATACATATAAAAACGATCCACTAAGACCCATGAAACATTGCAAGAAAATAAACCTTGTGAAAGGGAATCAGTTGATTCCCCAACCACTCCTAGATCTATCAGAAAATCGAGTAAATCATTGATGATGACCTCTAAGAATATGGAATAGAGAGCGTAGACCTCCAATGTCGAAGCCACTCCTGGGACCCAAACTTCTCCCACCATGCCATGTTTTGGAACTTGCATTGGGAACTATGATACAAGGATAGAATATGGCATGGTTTCAGATGAAATCACAATGTCAGAAGCTAGGAAGGTTTTTGTAAACAAGTTGAAAGAATCATGCCTTCAATGGTTCAAATACCATCTTCATTTTTCGTTCTCAAAGATACCAATGCACATGCATAAAGTTGTAATTCATGACATGGAGTTTGAATTTGGTGTAGGTTGGTCAATAAAAAAGGCGCAAAGACAAATGTCTCAGAATTCCAAGAGATTTAGGTGCAACCAAACAAAGAAGATAAGAAAACTCTCGCTCGAGCTAAGGATAAACATAGGCCAATTGATGTTAGTATAAAATTATGGAAAGAACTTGTAAAATCATATGAGAAGTCAGATGCACAAAGGAAGTCTGGTGAGGAGAGTATCCAGGTATTTCGATTTGCTCATAATATTATATCAAATTTCTTAAACAATTTTTATATTTTACTTGTGCATAGTTCAATTGACTTAGTTTATGTTTTAAGACAAAGCCTCCAAATCTAGGATTTCAAAACTCCAAGACACACATCACAGTGGCCAAAAAGGTTTACAAGCCTTGATTTGCACCTTTGTAAGTATATTTATTATGTGAAATGTTATTTTTTTTCCTAGAAAAAAGTAAATGATTACATATTTCTTAGTTTAACTAGTCCATGTGTCATGTTTTGATAGGAGGACAAATATGGTCAGCATCCAACACATTTTAAAAAATACATGTTACAAAATAAAAAGTCAATCGACTTTGTAATATGGATGGAGAACAAGGTATCAATAGTTGATGCAGGAGCATCATCAGCAAAGCCCACATGGAGGGACAACACAGCACCATAGAGCGCCTTTTTAATTAAAAGGAATCTAAAAACTGGCATTTCCTGAGGATTTTTTTTGAACGGATGATTGAATAAGAGAGAAATGCTCAGAAATTGAATGATCGCAAGATATTTGGGAGTTTCACTCCCATAATTTAATGTAACGAAGCTGGAGTAGTTGTTAGTTGCTACTTTGATAGGAGAGGTAGTCGGAGGGAACCCTAGAGGACCTATTGTATATGTATATGCATGTTATGCCTAAATGAGGTTGTTGCAAATTAGTAGGAGATTGTTGTGATTTAGTTATCATTTTTCATAGCTGTAGCCATTTACATTTGAATGAATATAACAGAGGAAAACTGATCCAATGCAGGGTGTCTCTATTGTTTACGGTCTTTTTGTTATTTTGTGTTTCATGAATGAAGGAGTCATATAAATGAATGTATGAAACTGTGAGATGTTTATATAAGTTTCAATTATTTCTCTTCATTGAGTTCATGCAAGGTGTGCATACAATTCGCAAGAAGTGCATTGACAGAGTATGTTTCAACTCATAAGATCAGAAGAGATAGCGTGAACTTTCCATTTGCAAGGAGTGCAAAAGGGTTGTTGCAAGGTGTGCACAATCACCCGCAAGTAGTTAAGTCTTGTGTAAGAATTTGTTGCAAGGAGTGCACTGATCCAAAATTCAAATAAGTGACGAAGTGGTCCTCAGAGGAGTCAAAGGGTCCGAGAGATAAAGCTCAAGAGAGATGGTGCAAGGAGTGCACGCAGAAGTGAATTTACTTCAAGTTCACAAGCTCAAGAGGAGTAGTGCAAGTTTGCACGCAGAGTGAAAGTGTGCATCAGAGCCGAGGTCAAATTTTATTTTCAAATATTAGGAGGAAAAGCGGAGTTGAGACCTTTTTCAACTGGTTTCACATGAGAAATTTCAAAGACCAAAACCTTTGAACACTTAGAAAATTTCCCAAGTCTGGGAGAACAAAGAAGCTCAGGAGGAGGAGCAACAAAAACCATTAGATCGGTTGCAGGAAGAGATATGGATCGTCAGATCAGGTTCTAGGACAAAGAAGGAACGCATGAGGGGAATAAATAGATCCCAGCCATAGGATCTGAGCACAGACGATTGACAGTCGTCCAATCAAGGTAAAGCGCACGGACCTTAATCCTTTGTGTGCACAGGATAGTGAACTTGCCAAAGTCCCAAAGTATTTAGGGACCATCCATCATCCAAGGGGACAGGTGGTGTAAGATCTACAACTCTAGGAGTTCGTAGATCAAGAGGAGGCAAAATAGTCAAAGAGATGAAATAGATTCTGGTTGCTTTTCACCAGGGGGGTTACGCGTCAACATATCTGAGGCTTCGGGAAAAGTCACTTCGAGGATTTCAGTTGAGAGTTGAAACTCCAGAAACCCGAAGTCTGAAGTGAATCTGAACCGTCAGATCCAGAAAGACGCATCCGAAGTTCGAATAGCCAAACTAGTTGGGGACCGTCGATCTGTAGGAGGACATGCATCAACCGATTGTGTACTCCAGGTAAAATGTTCTAGTAAAAAGAGAGCATGGATAAGTTGAGAATTGAAATCTTTGAAACCCAAAGATCCAAAGAAAATCATATCTGTCTGATTCAGGAGAACACGCAACAAAAATTCGTGGACTCTGGGTAAAGACCCGAAGTAAATGTTGTCCATCTGATTCAGGAGGACATGCGGCAGAAATACATGCACTTCGAGAGAAGGTGAAAGTTTAAAGTTGAGTTTTCTGAAGTTCGAAGACCCAAATCAATCATAGTCATTGATCTGCAGGAGACACGCGTTAATAGATCGTGAGCTTTGGATAAAATCACTTTGGAAAGATGAGAGTTGAGATTTCCAAAGTCTGAAGTCCTGAAGCAGCTAGGGCTATTGATTTGAGGAGGATAGGTGTAAGTAGATCTTCCATTTTCGTAAGATAGCCACCGTGAAGAGAGAAGGAGTTGAGAGTTGAAACTCTCGAAGCCCGAAAGGAGAAATCAATCCTGACCATCGATTTGAAAGAGACACACGTCAACAAATCACAAAGATCTAGGGAGGCGTGATTTGGAGAGAAGGAAGGAAAGATATCTAAACTTTTGATCGAGAAGCTCCATCCGAGATCACGAGATCAATAGTCACGCTTGATTATGGGACCAGAAAGTGCTCAAATGTTAAAAGTTTGAGAGCGGGCCGCAATTGAAACCATAGCATCGAAAAAGGGATACATGGCAGTTGGAAGTGAATTGCGGGGAGAAAAGTGGTGTGGTCTCAAACCACTTTTTGTCTCTCCACAATCGCATGTTTACGTGAGGTCATAACTCGAGTTCACATGTGGGAGAGGGCTAAGGAGAGAGGAGCTAGCACCTAAATTTTGATAGTACAACAGTGTGAAGGAAGAGGTCGTGGGTGCCATAAAGCCTGCACTAGAGGATTGAAAGGTCCTATGTTAAATTGTAAGTGAGACCACTAAGGTTTCAGAGAGCCGATTGGGCTCAAAATCGAAGGGGGGTCTACATCAAGTGGTATCAGAGCTTGATTTTTACTTGCAGACGGTAAGAAAGGGCGAGACAGTGAAAGGAGATACTATGATACCATCAAGTGGTATCAGAGCGTGATTTTCACCTGCATATTTCAAGAAAAGGAGATGAAGGAGGTGGTATGACTACATAAAGTGGAATCAGAGCTTGATTTTTGCTTGCAAATGGTAGGCAAAGGTGATACAATGAAAGGAGATACTCTGATACCATCAAGTGGTATCAAAATTTGATTTTCTCCTGTAGATTTCAGGCAAAGGAGATGAAGGAGGTAGTCTGACTACATCAATTAGTATCCAGAGCTGAATTTTTTCTGCAGATTGTAGGAAAAGATGCGAAGGTGAATAGAGATAATCTGATGACATCAAATGGTATCATAAGTTGAAGCTGACCTGTAGACAGCAAGTGAAGGGAGATAGAGTATTGATGCTCTATGAAGAGTGTTGCAAGGTGTGCAGTAAATGGTAGATAGCCAGGTGGGCTGAGGTAAGAGGAAGATGGCTATTGAATTCCATGAGTGTGGTCGAAGAGGAGAATGCCAGCAGAAAAGTAAAACAAAAATTTTCAAGGAGCTCATTGAGATAAGAGAAAGAATGGAACAGTTGATATTGAAGATGCACCAGGAGACAAAGATACACTAGAGGTACGAATGGCCTCTAAAGAGGAAGGTAAAATGGCCTATTCAGAAATTTTTGGTTAGAGGACATCAACAGTTGTTAAAGAGGTGGTTGAGGCATGTGGAAAACTTTAGAGACACAGAGGAGATGGTTCACATCTGTGAGCCAGAAACTGGGAGGAACCTCAGTGATGAGGAGGAGATGAGATCAGTTAAAGATCTCATAAACTGCCAAGAGGGCAGAAGTGAACTTTCAAGTTGTCAGGTGGGAAATGGAAGGATATTAGTGGGTGATCTCATAGAATTCTAGGAGAGTAGTATTGGAAGTTCAATTTCGCAAGTGGGAAATGGAGAGAGATCGAGTGATCTCATAGACTTCCAGGCGGGCAGAGAGAAAATCCCAAGTTGTTAGGTGGGAAAGGGAGAAGAGATGAACTCATTTGAGAGTTCATGTCAGCAAAGAGTGTTGATGGAAGAATATCATAGGTTTGTTCTGATCATTGGGGGAATTCAAATATTTCTGCCAAATAGTCCAGCAGAGGAAAATACAAGTGTTGCACATGAGGAAGTGGTGCAACCAGAATCCAAGAAAGAATACATGGGGCCAAATTATTTTAAAGATAGATGTGTATGTGATGCAAGTGCAGCAGAGGAAAGACAGATAGCAAGGAATTTCAAAGAGGAGGAGAAGGAGAAGACACTGATGTCTACCCCATCAGAAAAAGAGGATAATTCAGATGAATTTCTCACTCAATGGGAGAAAGAGTTGAAGATGTTGGAAGATTGGTTAGACAATCCAGAACTAGAAGATGGCTTCCAGGAGACAGTCATGCAGATTGCAGGAGAAGAGCATTTAGCATGGGAGATGAACAGGAGATGACTGCAACACTGCAGCCTGCAGTGGAAGAGGAAGAAGACAACATAGATTTTGTTGAGATGTATGAGGAAATGGAAGCCCTAGAGAGAAGTGAAAATATGCAGAGTAGGCATATCCAATAGGATAATTTGGAAATAGGTGGAGCATACCAGCCTAGGGAGCAGCTAGAGGAAGATGGAGTTGAACCAACACAAGCGGAGATGACAGAAGTCAATCTATTAGAGGAGGAAGATGAGAAACAACTCAGTTGTGAGACTAAAGAATTGGAGTTTGCAATAGAGTGGCCAGACAATGCCATAGGAGATGAAGATAACACGAAGGCTCAAATTGATGAGATTGGTAAGGAGGAGAAAGAGCACACATTTCAATGTCCCCAAGAGATGGAGAAAGAAGAGAATTCAGTGGAATTGCTCAAATATTTTAGCAAAGGAGATGAACATGAGGCAACTGTAGAATTTGGATCTATAGCAGGGGGAGAAGATCATTCAAAGGAATGGCTCAAATTTTTCAATCAGGAAGCTGAGAAAGAGATAACTATAGAATGTGAACCTACAACAGAGGAGGAAGCAACAGATAGCATGGATCTTGTTCATCTGTGTAAAGAGATCAAGGCCCTGGAGAGAAGGGTAAATATGTAAAGGAATCTTATCCAACAAGTTAAGTTGGAAATTTATGGAGAGAAGATGCAACAAAGCATACTACAGGAGGAAATCCATCCAATGGACCAGCTGGACAAAGAAATAGAGGAGATAAAGAGATTGATGTTGGAAGCAACACAAGAAGCAGTCATCAGAGAAGTATGGGACAGAAGAAAACCTGCAGGAGCAGTAAGGCAGAATAAGCAGCAAAGAAAAGGAGCAGATGAATAGCTCCAAGAGAAAGTATGGGACCATGGAGGATCTCAACAACATAGCAGAGAGAGCCATGAGCAGGAGTTCATTATTTTCCCAGTAGTGGAGTATGATGTAGGAGCATCGTCAACAAATCCCACATGGAGGGACAACATAGCACCATAGCACTCCTTTTTAGTTAAAAGGAATCTAAAAACTAGTGTTTCCTAAAGATGTTTTTTGAATGGATGATTGAATAAGAGCGAAACACTCGAAAATCGAATGATCGCAAGAGATCTGGGAGTTTCACTCCTAGACTTTAATGTAATGGAGATGGAGTAGTTTTTAGATGTTACTTCGATAGGGGAGGTATTTAGAGGGAACCCTAGAGGACCTCTTGTATATGTAGATGCATGGTATGCCTAAATGAGGCTGTTGCAAATTAGTAGGAGATTGTTGTGTTTTAGTTATCATTTTTCATAGTTGTATCCATTTACATTTGATTGAATATAATAGAGGAAAATTGATCCAATGCAGGGTTCTCTATTGTTTACATTCTTTTTGTTATTTTGTGTTTCATGAATGAAGGAGTCATATAAATGAATGTATGAAACTGTGAGATGTTTATATATGTTTCAATTGTTTCTCTTTGTTGATTTCATGCAAGGTGTTCATATAGTTCGCAAGAAGCGCGTTGACAGAGTCTGTTTCGACTCATAAGATCATAAGAGATAGCGTGAACTTTCCATTTGCAAGGAGTGCAAAAGGACTATTGTAAGGTGTGCAAAGTTACCAGCAAGAAGTTAATTCTTGTGTAAGAATCTGTTGCAAGGAGTGCACATATCCAAAATTTGACTAAGTGGTGAAGTGGCCCTCAAAGGAGTCAAAGGGTTCGAGAGATAAAGCTCAAGAGAGATAGTGCAAGGAGTGCATGCAGAAGTGAATTTACTTCAATTTTACAAGCTCAGGAGGAGTAGTGTAAGTTTTCACGTGGAGCGCAAGCATGCGTCAGAGTCGAGGTCAAATTTTATTGTCAAAGCTCAGGAGGAAAAGTGGATTTGAGACCTTTTTCAACTAGTTTCGTAGCATAAGGTTCAAAGACCAAAACCTTTGAACACTTAGAAAATTTCCCAAGTTTGGGAGAACAAAGAATCTCAGGAGGAGGAGCGACAAAAACCATCAGATCGACTGCAGGAAGAGATATGGACTGTCAGATCAGAAGGAACGCATGAGGGGAAGAAATATATCCTAGCTATAGGATCTAAGTGCACAGGATCGATAGTCATCTGATCAAGGTAAATCCCATGGACCTTAACCCTTTGTTTGCACAGGAGAGTGAACTTGCCAAAGTCGCGAAGTGTTTAGGGACCATCCATGATCCAAGGGGAAAGGTGGCGCAATATATACAACTTCGGGAGTTTGTAGATCAGGAGGAGGCGAAATAGCCGAAGAGTTGAAATGTATTTTGGTCATTGATTGCCAAGGGGTTACACGTCAACAGATTTGAGGCTCTGGGAAAATTCACTTCGAGGATTTCAGTTGAGAGTTGAAACTCCCAAAACCCAAAATCCGAAGTGAATTTGAACCGTCAGATCTAGAAATATGTGTGACGATAGATTGCGAGTTTCAGGAGGAAGAAAAGGTGGAGTGTTGAGATTCCCAAAGTCTGAATAGCTGAAGTAGTTTGAGACCATTGATCTGTAGGAGGACATGTCTCAACCAATTTTTTACTCTAGGTAAAATGTTTCAGGAAAATGCGATCGTGGAGAAGGTGAGAATTGAAATCTCTGAAACCCGAAGATCTGAAGTGAATCATAGCCATCCGATTCAGGATAACATGCGGCACAAATCCGTGGACTCTGGATAAAGACCCGAAGTAAATTCTATCCATTCGATTCAGGAGGACACGCGATAGAAATCCATGCACTTCGAGGGACGGTAAAAGTTGAAAGTTGAGTTTTCTGAATTCTGAAGACCCGAAGAAATCGCAGTCATTGATCTACATAAGACACGCATCAATATATCGCGAACTTTGGATAAAATAACTTCAGAAAACTGAGAGTTGAGATTTACGAAGTCTGAAGTCCTGAAGCAGCTAGGGTCATCGATTTAAGGAGGATATGTGTCATTAGATCTTCCCTTTTCGGAAGATAGCCACCCCGGAGAGAGAAGGAGTTGAGAGTTGAAACTCCCGAAGCCCGAAAGGCGAAATCAATCCCGACCATCGATTTGAAAGGGACACACGTCAATAGATCACAGAGATCTAGGGAGGTGTGATCCAGAGAGAAGGAAGGAAAGAGATCTGAACCATTGATTGAGAAGCTCCACCTAAGATCGCGATATCAACGTTCACACTTGATTGCAGGACCAGAAAGTGCTTGGATGTTAAAAGTCCAAGAGCGGTCCACAATTGAAACCATGGTATCAGCAAAGGGATACATGGTAGCTGGAGGTGAATTGCGGGGAGAAAAGTGGTGTGGTCTCAAACCACTTTTGACCACTCCACAATCAAGTGTTTACGTGAGGTCATAACTCGAGGTCACATGTGGGAGAGGGTTAAGGAGAGAAGATCTAGCGCCTGAATTTCGAGAGTATAGCAGCGTGAAGGAAGAGGTTGTGGGTGCCATAGAACCTGCACTAGAGGATTAAAAGGGCCTGTGTTAAATTGTAAGTGAGACCACTGAGGTTTCAGAGAGATGATTAGGCTCGGAATCGAAGATCCTTGACTGGGAGGTCTCACAGCCCCTTAGGAGAGAAGGGGGGTCTGCATCAATAGTATTGAATGATCTCTTTCCTTTTTTTTCCCTAGTTTTTGTTAATGGATCCCCGTTTGGGCATCCTTGTCCTTTATTTCCTTCGAATATTATGAATTTGTGGAATGTTTCTTGCAATTTATGGATTTTTTAAATACTATCCCTTGTTTTTTGTCTCCTAATAACAAACATAGTTTTCCTAGCAGCGATTTTCCCCTTTCGTTTAATTTATTTATACTCGCCTACTATTTTGATAAGTTGGATTCTCATCCAATATTCATAGGGTTTTCTCTCCCTTGGACCTTCTCTAACATAAGTGCATTTCACTAATAGATGGATGATAACTTCATCATCCATCTCACAAAGTGAACACATCTCAGGCCCTTGGTTACTTCTCCTTTGCAAATGATCTCAAAGAAGTAACTTGTCTCTCAACACCAACCACATATAAACATGTGTCTTCATAGGAGCTCTAATATTCCAAAGGGGCTTCCACCACAATGATTTTGTCTTGTTCTGCATTACATAACATAGTTTTGTACCATATCTTTGCATTATATTATTTTAGAATAGTATTCTTGGACCAAACCAAACTATATTCCTCATCCCTAATCCTTACATGAATATGAGATAAAGTTCCACATAACATTGTCATTGTGCTACATTCTCTCTTGCAAATCCCAAAAATACCAATACCAATTCCAATACCATACCATATCATACCAATACCATACCAATGCAATATCATACTATACCATACCAATACCAATACCAATACCAATACCATACCATTGCATACCAATACTAATACCATATCAATACCATACCAATACCATACCAGTGCATACCAATACCAATACCATTGCATACCAATATGGTCATTTCATACCATTGCATGAAAATGGTATTCATTGGCAATGATATGCATACCAGTACCAATACCAATACCATACCATAGCATACCAACCAATACCATACTAATAGCAATACCATACTATACCAATACCAATACCATACCATACCATACCAATACCAATACCAATACCATACCATGCCATGCCATCCCAATACCAATACCAATCCCATACAGTACCAATACCAATACCAATACCATACCAATACCATAACAATACCAATACCATTTCACACCATTGCATGGAAATGATATGCATTGGCAATGATATGCATACCAATACCAATACCAATACCATTGAATATCATTGCATGGCAATGATACGCATACCAATACCATACAAATACCAATACCAATATCAATATCATGCCAACACCAATACCAATGCTAATACCAATACCATATCAATACCAACACCATACCAATACCATACAATACCAATACCAATACCAATACCAATACCAATACCATACCATACCATATCATACCAATACCAATACCAATACCATACCATACCATACCAATATTATACCATACCAATACCATACCATACCATACCATACCAATACCAATACCATGCCATGCCATCCCAATACCAATACCAATCCCATACAGTACCAATACCAATACCAATACCATACCAATACCATAACAATACCAATACCATTTCACACCATTGCATGGAAATGATATGCATTGGCAATGATATGCATACCAATACCAATACCAATACCATTGAATATCATTGCATGGCAATGATACGCATACCAATACCATACAAATACCAATACCAATATCAATATCATGCCAATACCAATACCATATGAATACTATACCATACCAATACCAATATGCATTCCCAATACCAATATGCATTACCAATACCAATACCAAAACCAATACCAATATGCATTGCCAATACCCTTCTTCCATGCCAATGCCAATACCAATACCAATACCATTGCATACCAATACATCGAAAACCATTGCATACCAATACCAATACCATTGCATACCAATACCAATACCATACTAATACAATATCATACCATACCATACCATTAACATACCAATACTGATACCAATACCAATACCAATACCAATACCAATACCAATACCAATACCATACCATTGCCTACCAATACCAATACCATTGCACGGAAATGGTATGCATTGGAAATGATATCCATACCAATACCCTACCAATACCATACCAAAAAAAATACCAATATGCATTGCCAATACCATTGCATACCAATACGGCCAATACCATTGCATACCAGTACCAATACTAATACCATTGCATACCAATACCAATACCAATACCATACCATACCATACCAATACCATACCAATCCCATACAAATACCAACAACATACCAATACCAATACTAATACCATACCATACCATACCATTACCATACCAATACCAATATGCATTTCCAATACCAATACCAATACCAATATGCATTACCAATACCAATACCAAAACCAATACCAATACCAATATGCATTGTCAATACCCTTATGCCTTGCCAATACCAATACCAATAGCAATACCAATACCATTTCATACCAATACCATACCATACCATACCAATACCATACCATTGCATACCAATACCAATACCAATACCATACCATACTATACCATAACAATACCAATACCAATACCATACCAATAATATACCATACCGATACCATAGCAATACCATACCAATACCAATATTCATTTCTAATACCAATACCAATACCAATATACATTGGCAATACCTTTATGCATTGCCAATACCAATACCAATACCAATACTAATACCATCGCCAATACCATTGCATACCAATACCAATACTAATACCAATACCATTACCAATACCATTGCATACCAATATCAATACCAATACCATACCATACCATACCAATACCATACCATACCATTCCAATCCAATACCAATACCAATACCATTGCAGACCAATAACAATACCGTTGCATACCATTGCATGGCAATGGTATGCATTGGCAATGATATGCATATTGTTATCGCACAATCTGTACTTTCCCAAAGCCTAAATGCAAGTAGGCCTAGATTGACATAACACAGAAGTAGCCATGTCATTGTCACCCCAACAGGGTACCTCTTTCTATTTAGGAGGAGAAAATACTCACTCCAAGGGAGATGTCCCAGGACCTAGTTGGTTGATGAAGGGGAAAATACAAGACAATACCACCC
>JASDQU010508046.1:44763-57365 GCA_032191745.1 Picea mariana
CTAAGTGGCTTGAAAGTTCTTTCATTCTTGGCATAAAAGATCTTGTATAGATCATGAACTGAACCTTTGTCTGAGCATACCATTCAGACTCATCTCTTCTGTGGCTGTGTATCATCTTCAGAGGTAAGGTTTGGTACCAGGTACGCTTTCTACTTATTGCTTCTAATTTTTCAGATCCGAGTTTTTGTCCTATTGATTAAGCAGTGTTTAGATTTATTGTATGTGCTCCTTGTTTACTGTTTGTACCAGAACTGATATAAAATCTGCAATTATAGATCTGCTGTTGTGTTGATCAAGAGAGCTGATAACACTGTCTATGAACTAGGTCATTTGTCTTCTGTTTTTGAATATAGAAGAAGCTTTTCATAAATGTTTGAGATCTGAGTTTATTGCATATAGTTTGAGTTCACTAGTATTGAATGAGCACTGTCTAATCTGCTGTTACTGTTTCTTCTAGAACTGCTATTATAGTTTCAAGATCTGAGATCTATTAATGTTTGTCTTCTTCTACTGCCACTGCCTTTTATAGATCTCTATATGCTTCAGATCTAAGGTGTTTTAGCTTTGAAATTAAAAGAAACTGTTGAATTTTAAAATTACCCTAAAATCTAACAATTTAGACCTTTCTTTTAACCTTTGGTAAGTCATACATGATTAGGACAACCTTTTTATGGATGGAATAAAATGAAACAAGGAAAGTGGAAAGTGTTCAGCATGGTTAGGATTTGGAAACACTATCTTGGCTAGTTTCCTAGTAGTACAAATTGATCCAAGAAATGACAACACTTCTAAAGGAAAAATATGGTCCCCCAAGTTACAATGAAGCAAATAATAAAACTTATACATGTTATGAAGTGCAATCGGATTTCATTTAGCATTTACCACTTTCATGACTAACTAGGAAGTTATAGCATCACATCCAAATGAACACCAATACATGGAATATCAAGATAGAGCATACTATACCATTCATAGTGCATCTGTCATCTGAGGAGTGAGGGAGGGGGATGAGCTATACCACAACTGAGCTAGCACGGTCATACATTTGATGGAGATAATGAGAAGAATTGTCTGAGTTTGGAGAAGATGAGCAAGATAGCTCATGCAGAACAACATGACACCATGTGAGGGTGCCTCTGAAATTGTTACCCCTGGGGGGGTAACACAATGCATTGTTGTATTTTGTTGATATATTGATGTAACAATGGTTCTACATATGCACTTTTTCTTCTCTGTTAACCTGAATGACTTGTGATGAAATGAAAGTGAACATTGTTAGTACATTGCAAATTTTCATTTCTTACACATAGATGAAAAACATAGTTACATATGGACACTCTCAATCTTGACTGGAACATCCAGAGCAAGGTTGCCTGGAGTGGGAGTGTCATTTTCCAAAAATCCTTGGGAGCAGAGCGTCCCGGGAGCGTCTGTTATATATATATATATATTGCGTTTATATTAAAAAAACGAGCAGAAAGACAAATTAGCTGCAGAATATATGAAAACATATTTGTGCTACTTGTAGATGAATACTACATTATTATGAAGTAAGAAATGCCATCCCATAGTATATTAATGATTATATTGAAACTTTGAAAGAAAGCATCATGAACAAACAAGCAATGTTCCACCATCGCTTATGTTGGGATCCACATCATTAGTATCGTCCTTCATCCTTTGCCTCTTGTCTAGCCTTTGCTTCTACTTTGATCCTCTAGGGACATCAGTCGACACCACCCAATTTTGATGAAACTACCTAATCCTAGCCTTAAAATATGGTAGAAAAAGCTTAACATGCCTAATCAATGATTCTGGTTGGAGTGAAGGGTACATTTTTACTAAGGCCACAACAAAGGAGTTAAACAATCAACACCACCAACATTGGGGTACATAAAGGCCTTGGTGCTCTTGCTTAAATGCCAATCACATACCCTCATAGAAAATCTTGAATGGGAGAGACAAAACATCAAGCATTCTCCCAGAGACAAAACGGTCAATGCTGCTGGACCAGCTTCAAATTATATATGTTGCGTAATGGTTTGCTTTGCATTTCAACTTGTTTATTTATCAAATAACATAGAAGTGTCTTCCTTCTGACCAGCTTCAAATTATATATGTCGCGTAATGGTTTTCTTTGCATTTCAACTTGCTTATTTATCAATTAACATAGAAGTGTCTTCCTTCTTTTTTCCAAGGATTCGCATTTTTTATTCCGAATGAGAGTGAAAACAACTTCTTCATGTGGACATGGCACTTTACAAAAGCTCTGAGGATATTCAGAGATATATCTCAGAATTTTCAAAAATAACTGTCCAAAAAAGTTCCCTGTCACCATACTTTCCTAAAACAGCTGTTTTAAATCCAGCTTCCAAAATTCCAAAATAAATAGTCTCCAAGCAGTCTATATAGTTTTAAAGATACAGTCTTCCAGCTTATAAGCTACTAAGTATTGCATATTAGCTCATAACCTATGACAAAATACAGCAATAAACAGAACTAGATGATCAACAAGACTGCTAAACAGAGTGCCAGGACTCATTTACAGCTCCATCCAGGTATTCCTCAGAAATAATTGAACAGATCTCAAAAGAAGACCCTCCTTGGATAATGTGTTTGCCTCAGAATTTAACTCTCTGTATACATGAATAAAAGTGATCTTAGTGAATTGCTGAGTATACTCCTTTAGTTGCTCTAGCCTCTGCCAAAGCCTGTAACGTAATACTATGTATTGCTTGTTCATTGTTCATATACTTAATTACCAACATCGAGTCCCCATAGACCTGTAAGGAGTGAGCCCCTTTTTCCCGCACCAGCTTCAGAAGGGATCGAACAGCCATAAACTCAGCCAAATTATTTGTACTGTTGCTCAGTTTGTCTTTGAATTGTAATAGTGATTCTCAGAGAGATATAAAGAGCCTCTAATACTGCTGATGTTGTTTTGGCATGCCCCATCAAAATATTCCCAAGGGATAGACTTGTCAATCATTGTCTCACTAATCTGTCTGGCAATAGGGACTTTTATGGCCATTTGACAATATTGAAATATTGCACACATTTGTGTATAGACTTGGAATGTTTGCAACTTCTTTCCTCAAATAGTAAGGCATTATGAGCTAACCAGATTCACCAAATTGTAAGGAAAGGGAGAGCTCTGTATCAGGGCCTGATTTTGAAACCACCATTTTAAGCAAGCATCAACATTATTACCTGGCCAGATATTTGAAATACCAATCCAGTGACCTAGATCTTTCCGTACCTGCTGGTCAAAGGGGCACTGAGTGAATAAGTGTGAGATATGTTCCTCAGCTCTCCTACACAGAATACAAATGCTTGGACCGTGTTTGTTCCTTTTCTGTAGTAAATCCCACGTAGGGGTTCTATTCCTTAGTACTAGCCACATGAAAACCCTTGTCTTCTTTGGAACCTTGACTTGCCAGATTTTGGACCACCACCAGCACCTCTCCTGTGTCACTGGTTCCTGCATATTTCTGTACCCTAGTCTGGCTGTATAACACTCAGCTTCCTTATTTTTAACCCAAACCACTGCATCTGTATCTTCATGCAGCCTGACATGACATCTCTTTAAATCGTCTAGAAAAACCCTCCAAGAATCTGCCTGCTCCCCTGCCAACCCTAAAGCCTCTGCTGTCTTCCATCCTTGGTGCCAGAAGTATCTTCCTATATTCACACTCTGGTTGTTATCGGTACCTCATGCTTATATTTTATTGATTCATAATGCATACAACATTGATCTCGTGGCCATTGTGAAATTATAAAAAATCTTTCTTTCTCCCAGCTAAGTCAGTTTTTTCAGATCAACTCTCTTTGTTTCCTGCACTACGTAATTGATGTAGATCATCTCTCTCTCTCTCTCTCTCTCTCTCTATTCCAGCTATGCAGTAATAGATCATATTGTTTCTCTTTCTCTCAGCTACTACGCTAGTCTAGACATTCTCTTAACAGCTAAGCAGTGATATATCATATTGTTTCTCTTTCTCTCAGCTACTACATTAGTCTAGACACGCTCTTAAATGGAAGGTTAGTTGATTACTAAATACTACTATACTAGGGGTGCGGAAGTTTTTCCTTTGACATACATATTTCTTCTGCTGCATATCTGAAGAAAAAGAATTTACAATTATGTTGGATATCTTAGTGAGTATTTTGGTTTATTGGTCAACTTGTGACTTTGTACAACATGTATGAACCAGTAAGATGGCTTTAATTAAATAACCTATAGTTTTCTCAAATTATTTGATGAAATACTATCAACTGCAGGTTAAGATGGCAAAAGTAATGGAATCTTTGATTATGCGAAGACCTCAACAAAAATCTCCATTCACCCAATCAGCTCTTAAAACTGTGAGTGTGCCATTCTAATATTTTGAAATCTTTTTTTCTATTTTATGGGAACTGAGCCAAGACATTGTTATGTATTCTATCTCTTCTTAATGTACTAGTTGAAAGCAACTATAAGTGGATGTGACAACGTTGGTTGAAAAAATATATGGATTTGTAACATATATGAATTGGAAATGTTGGTTGAGAACTTTCTATGGGGAATAAGTAGCTTTTCAGTGGGAGCTTGGAGTTAATATTTCATCTTTGTCAGGTTTCTGTCCATTTATTCAGTCATGTCTAAATCTTAGCATTATAAATGGGCATAAAATGAGCGGGATTCAAAATGTTCTGAGATGTATACCTTGCTAGCACAAAAAAGAGATCTGACACTTGTCTATTTTCTATAGCTTGAAAGTATTCGGACCTTACAATTTTTTATTGTAAACCACAAAAAAGATTATATGGATCGGCATCGTACGACAGAGCAAGATCGGGACAACATTGAACATGAGGTAAGAAGTTTTGACAATTTATTAACTTGCGCCAAGGCTAGCAGCATATGTGAAGATAATCCTTTCTTTTCATTTATTGATAAGGAATCATTTATTACTGTATTTAATGTAGGGTGCAGCTCTGATAACCACTGTATAATTTGCTGCTTCAATTTCTGCTCCAGATATTTTGATCTGTTAGTATTTGATTTCAAAGGTTGTGCTACAGTATGTAGTGAGTTTTGGGGTGGTGGCATGGTAGATGTTCTTTATCTCATTTCATGTTCAGTGCACAATGTTTTTATTGGTTGCCCTTGTAGGAGGGATGTGTAGGCGAGTAGCTACATAAGCAACTTAAGCAATGTTTCCTTTTCTTTCATCATTGCAGTTATTCAACTAAATAAGATTTTCCCAATTGCATACCATGGTCTGAGGAGTTTGGTTGACAGGAAGACTGGCCTATGAAATTTGCTTATTGAAAATGCAACGTGCATTTATTATGCTAGAGCCTATGTTACCCCATGGTTTGGGGACAAAGGGACAAGGTTTGGGCAAAGGCGTGGGCTACTGTTACAGCCACTAACTGAGAAATTAATTTACAAACAGGAACACAAAATAACATTACATACTATGAAAAGGTCTATATAAGATTCTTTCACACTTGGTTTGCTTTGCAAGCTCCAAACTTCATTGTTTCCCTGGAAAAATGAACAGACTCTTTAATTCATAACCCTTTTCAGTGAATAATATGTGAACATAACTATTCTGTGATTTAACTAATATATTTTAGTGTCCAGAACTAAAAATATTGTTGTTTTATGCAGGTTGGAGTATTTGTTAAAGCGTGCAGGGAGCAAATAGAGAATTTGAAGAATAGCATAGAGAGTAAAGAGAGAAAAAGACAAACAGTGACTTGGCTTGGTGTTCAGGGAGATGCTGTTAATGCAGAAGACATTGCACACAAGCATGGTGTGGTAAGAACCTTCTCTTGTATTTAGAGTTCCTATCTCTGTCCATATATAAACGAAACTCTTAGACATCATCTCCCAAAAGCTCTAGATAAAACTTTTTGTGATGTGTATATACTATATATTTCCCACAATATACAAATGCTGTCCATATTCTCTGTACTAGATGCACAATGAAATTTCTTTGGAGAGGTGTTTTTAAATCTCGGTAGCATCCCAATACAGTGAACATTCGGACAGATTAGGCTGAAGCCAGTAGCACATAGGCATGCCTTAATCCAGCCTTTCTTCTTGGGAGCTCACAAATGCTCTTCTCAGTTCATTTTTCTCCTACAAGAGGGATAGATAAATGCCAATGGTGTAGGATATTTGTTGAATCAGGATTTATCACTGTTTAATCTCTATTACAAACTATAGAAAACCATATTCTATGTCAAGTTACAGGCTGAAGACCACCTTGGATGTTGCTCCGTTTCTTTCTCTACAAGTTGTATTAATTTATAGCTTTTTCTGTAGGACATTTTCCTGATATTAATTCTACTCTAAGTTATTTGAAATTTAAGACTCCAAGTTTTCTGTTTAAATGGTATCCTTTGTTAGGATATTTAGACACTTAGGAGTTAGTTAAGATCAACTTGGTTTAATGTGTTGTTAGGTTAACCGTTAAAGTGAATTTCTTAGTTTGTTTCTTTAGTATGCATTTGTAATCCGATGGTCACGATGTGTTCCCGACATAGAGTGATCTGACGGCTCATATTTTCTTTGATCTTGATTCTTAATGACTACATTGATCTTTGGCTTAACATCCGATTGGTCCATGATCTCTATTTAAAGAGCATGGATGGTCATTTGCTGATGATCGATTGTGAGAAAATATCTTGTAATATTTTTCATTTGCATTAATAAATTGCCTCAAGTGGCCACGTTGGCTGGGGCCGTAGATGTTTCCCCAAAGGGGTTTTACCACGTATAAACATCGGTGTGTTGATCTTTGATCTGGTTGTGTGAGTGGTCACTGAAGGTGTTCGTCCTCTGTTTGGATACCTATGTTGTCGAACATCCTTTATATATATATTATGCTACAATGCACCCAATTATGGAGAGCCCTTGTGTGTGTCTGTGGGGGAAGGTGTCTGACCTTCTGGAGTTGGTTTCCCTTCGTCATCAAAGCGTATTAACACAATCTGACAGACCAAGTTGGTCTTAGTGGACCTTAATAGGATACTTGACCCTTTAATTGATTTATAGTTCAACTATATTGAAGTGCAATCAAAGAGTGCAAAAGCATATTTATCAATTAATCAATTATGATATGCTAAAATCTCAAAATATAATATTGGTTTTATAGTTTGAACATAGATCATAGCCTAGTGATGCTCTTATTGATCTTGTCGTGTATAATCCTCTCTGCCATTAAGCTTCCATTTTATGAGCACTGACATTTTGTTCATTGTTGCTCACTGGCAACCCAAAAACAAATCATAATTCACCTCAAACTTTCAGGGTGAAATAGTAACTGCAGAGCAACATGTCTGTCCTATGATACGACTGCAAGCACATAGTAAGAAGTCTTATTTGCATGGGGACAGAAACTTAAAAAATTCACATTCATAGGGCTATGCGATATTTACACATCAAAACCTCATACAAGCATGCATTCAATTGACTGTAAGTTAATACAAAGTATTAGGGTTAGAGTGCTCAATAGAAATAAAGATTATGGTGTTGATTGTTTGCCAATGGAAGCTGATAATTTTTATTGGAACTTTGTCTTATCTTTTGCAGATCATAAAGAACCAAAAATAGCTCTTTCTTAAAAATAATAAGGTATCTACTGTTGATATTATGGTAGCTGCGGGAGGTATTTACCTCCACGTGTAAACCTGATGAGGATAGAATACTCCATGAAGCAAGACGAAACCCTAATGAGTTGGCTAATAACCCTAGAAGACGTGTTGACTCAAGAAGATAATTTATATTAGGTTATTAGCCTCCAAGAGAAGAAGTCGGCCAGAAATAATAATATATACTGAACAGACAGATACATAGAATGAGAAGTCGGCCCAGGCAGTTAGCCAGAATTAGTATAAATACAGGAGGCCAGTTTCTCCTAAAAAGTGTAATTTTGCATTGGTTCAACTTTCCCATCCCAGGTAGTTGTTTGTGAGAAAATATTCTACTTGTTCCATTTGATTTCAATTATGATATGTTTTAATATAGAAAGGCACTGGATTTATTTTCTGTTGAAACTATTTAATAGGGGTTTCTTTATGAATTTATCGTTTTTGAATTAGAATGAATAATTTGTTGTTGCTCTTGAGCACTAAAACCTTACTACATGGGATTCCGCCCTCCTTCCCCAGAGTATCCAGATGGAGGGCAGCTCAACTGCCAGTCACAATAGCAGCTGGTAACCCATCAGGACTGAACTGGACTAGAACTGGAGACCTCATGCCAAACTTCGCCTTGAAATAGTCAGTTCAAACCAATTGAGCTAGCCAATGTTTTAAAACTCGGTGGACTTAGACTTGGACTTGGACTGGGCCAAGTTGATTGAGTTGACCCTTGAGGTTATTGACTAAGCGTTCAAACCGGATCAGGGACCAGTTTGGTACTGAGCTGGTTAGTTTGGTTTACGAATTGGCCAGTTTGGCACCAAACATGTCCAATTTGGCCGAGTTCATACCTACTCAGCCGACTCGTTACTGGTTCGGTTCCCTACTTTTGCATTTAGTAAATATTGTGTTAATGTGTCCAATTAGTGGTGTCGTCCACATGGTTTGTATGCCAGCTATTGGTTTGTAGTGGCAAGACTTTGCACATGCTCTCCTTTATATGAAGAACAAGTTCTGTATGAACAATCAATTTAGATTATGATGTATTATAATGCAAAAACAATTTGGAGTTATTTACTCGTCATTGCCATTTTTGTGCATTAACTGTGTTGTTATTTTGGGTTTCTTATTCACTTCAACTTGGTGTTTAATCCATCTTTTGATTGATAAAGGTTCCTGATAATGTGATAGAATGACAAGTGAGAAAATGGGAATTATATGAGAATGAAGGAAAGTGAGACTGACAGGAAGGTAAGTGGGATAAGAGGGGATGCCAGAGAAGGATAACTAGATTGCATGAGGAAGACACTTAGTGTGCAATGGCCAATGACATAATATTATTATTAATATTTAAAGCATCACACCCTATCTAAACAGCCTTCAGAGTAAGGGACCTTGCAAAATACCACAGCTAGAATATAGCAATTTATGTTGCCAGAATTTAGTGCTGGCTGAGAACATATTTAAGGATGGCTTAGAGATATTGGAATGGTGCTTTATATTTTAGATATGAGAGATATATAGAACCGAGAAAGTCAATACTTCACACTTCACTCTAAATAATATTCTGTACTTTTAAAGTTGAATATTAGTTTACTTATTCTGTTTTCTAAATCTAAGATAAACCTATGTTCAAAGTTCAGGGTTAAAAATTAAAAGCAATGAAAAAATACGAACTAAATCGTTGCTAATACAGATATACATGAGCAGAGCCCAGACTTTGCATATCTTGTCTCTAATGGATTGGAATCTTTAAAATATATATTTTTCATTAAAATTTTATATATTTTTTATTAAATTGAGTCGTAAAATTCAAACCGGTCTGATTCCAAGTCGAGACCAAGTGGACTGCCAGCTGATTCCTAGGCCGAATCCGAGTCCGAGTTTTAAAACATTGGAGTTAACCCACTGGGTTCAAACTTTTATCCTTATATAGGCAGAAAAATAGAGTCTTATACTATAAATAAAATACAAAGTATTTTTACTTCTGGCTTGTTATTTGATGTTTCTCTTAAAAAGTGTGATTTTGTACTGGTTCAACTTTCCCATCTCAGATAATTGTTTGTGAGAAAATATTCTACTTGTTCCGTTTTGATTTCAATTGTGATATGTTTTAATATAGAGAGGCACTGGATTTATTTTCTGTTAAAACTGTTTAATATGGTTTTCTTTATGAATTATATCTTTTTGAATTGGAACAAATAATTTGTTGTTGCTCTTGAGCACTAAAACCTTACCACATGGTGTTTTCTATAACATTTTGAACAGTAAATTTATTAATTCAGGTGTTAATTTTAAGTGAGCAACTACATTCCATCACTGCTCTCTTTGACCAATTGCGAGCTGTACGATTTCGAGAGGTGATAGATAGGACAATGCCTAGACGGATGAAACATCTTCAATCTAAGCTTAACTCTTCAGAAGCATCAATCAACAGTGACCCTAAAGATATTGAGGTCAGTCAGCAGAATCGTCAGGCTGAAACAAAGGGAATGCAACAACAATTGCTTGATGAAGAGACACGAACACTACAGGTACTTGGGTGCATATGCATGGATATTATTGTTTCTCATTATCATATCACAGCCATCCAGATGGCAAGATATTTTGTGATAGTCCCTGATTTACACTCTGATTTACAGTCTACTTAATGCTGGTGCAGATAGAATTGACCAATCTTATAGACACAGTGCAAGAAACGGAGAGAAAGATGTTGGAAATGTCTGCTTTGAATCACTTGTTTTCAACTCATGTCTTACATCAAGCTCAACAAATAGAACGCTTGTATGAACAGGTATAGCCTTTGGGATTTGTATTGTTGCACTTGATAAAGACATCTTGTTAGAAATTCTTGAGCTATAAAATAGGTGCAGTCACTCAATTTCAATTTATCACAATTTTTTTATGAATAAAATGCTTCTCAATACATCCTAATTTATAAATTGAAATATTTTGGGAGTTTGATTAAACTTTGACCTAAAGTCACAAGGTAGAATTCGCGTGGTGTTTTTTTGGTAAGTAAAATAGTATTAATATCTATTAATAATAGTACAAGAGTTGCAGTGGTTGGGCATTGGTTAGCTTACCACTGTGGAAGATTGGACATGTCCTGTCATATAAATTCAGTTCTGCTTCGGCCACTGTGATGATACAAGAAATCATTAAAAGTATTCAACAAAGAGAATAAAGAGATCTAATTACAGTGCCCCTAAGAGATGGCCTTCAATTTTTCATTGGTCAGGGTCTGAGACCCCAAAGAAACTAGTAACTCGTGCAATATTTGTAAGGAATCCTTTCTTGGTTTTCTACGTTTCTTTTTTGGGGAGGTCCTAGTAAAATTACTTTTAGTATCTTTTCTCTCCAAAGTCGATTCCTCTTGAGAGGAAGGGCTAGTAGGCTGTTTCACATTCAAATCCAAAGTAGATAGAAGCTTTTCTACAAGCTTTGATCTTGGAATCTCTTTTCTAGAGGCTTCTTCTAAAAGCGTTTTTTCCTTGGCTTGCTACAGGTCCCCAGCTATATACTATAACATTGGTCTTGTTTGCTGATTCTCAAGAGAGATTGATTTGATTTCCTCCATGACTGCTGCTTGCCTTCCTTCGGCTTCTTCTTTCTCTAGATCTATTAGTTCATTTCCTCTTAGGCTCTCCTCATTGTGGGGTGTTTCTTTTGGTAGAGTATGCATTTTAATCTGCTCTTCCTTGACTATTCTACACCTCCTTTAGATGATTCTCCTATTTATTTGGATAGTTTCCCTTGATTTACATCCATTTGAGCAGTTCTTGAATCTTTTTTCTCTAATGAGGGGTCAAAGTAATCATGAATAACCCCCTGCTTCTCCCATCTTGTCTGGGCAATTGTCTAGAGCTTCTTTCTGCTTCTTAGGTGGTTCTGCCTTCTGTGTTGGGTATTGGGCTTTAATTAGGAGCATATAGTTCTGCTATATGTTTTCGTGCTCATGACAATATGGTATTGAAAGGACATGCTCTTGTACTCTAGTTGTTGCCTCCACTCATAGCCTTTGTGTTGCAATCTCACTGCTTCAGGGAGAGGCTTTGATAAGTCCAGATATACATTGAATCTTGCACAAGATGTCAGTCTCCTCTCCTTCATAATCTCAGAGGACTTAAGGAACTTCCCGATTATATTTTCTACCCCTTCTAATATTTTCTTGATCTAAAAATCCATCAGGAGAAAATACAAATGGACCTATACAGGTGTCTAGCTAAGTCACCTGGCACGAAGACACGGGACACGGATGCCACAGAAATATGAGTGTCTGACATGGGACACAGAGGACATGTTTTATATATATATTAAAATAATATATATATTCAAAAAATTATATATATATATATATATTAAAAAAATGAAATATAGACATAAAGATTCAATTTTTTTAGAAAACAGAACATTTACAGAACACTTGGAATCCCTTCAAATCTCAATTTTACCCTTCATCTGCATAATGAAAGACTGTAAGAGCTCTTTCCATCCAGCTGAAATTGAGAAAATAACAATGAAAAATGTTATCTGGAGTCAAATAGGTAGGACACGGCTAGAGCATGTGTCCAACATTTGTTTGGCATGTGTATTGTGTTCAGGACACATTCCAAACACATGTCGGACACGTGTCCTAGCATATCCATGTCCGACAAGTCAGATACAGACAGGGAGGCCCTGAGGGCCCATGTCTTGTTACGGAGGTGTCTAGTAAAGATTCTGAAGCTGTAGGTCGAAACCCACACTTCGAAATCGCATGTATAGGCCAACTGCATTCAAAAAATACAGGCCTCCTTCAAAGTTTTTATCCCTCTTTTCTTTGCTTGAAAAAATAGCCACAAAGAAAACCTTCACACACCGTTTTAAGTTGAGCTAACCTTCAACTACCCATTGAGTCTAGATCCACCCTTGGAGCACTACTTTTGAGGGCCACACACACAAAAACACCCATATCAAAACAT
>JASDQU010508047.1:34093-44706 GCA_032191745.1 Picea mariana
ATTTCAAGAAATACTTGGATAATAAAAAAAATTAGTAAAATTCATGTTGAAAACATGACCAAAAAGCCTTGGTAAAAAATGAGAATATCCAAAATACAATATCAACTATTTCATCTCTACCAAAAATCATGCATGCAACATTTATAACACCAACTTTATGAATCGTGTTGGTGAAGCGTAAGCCACCCACATACATTCTTCTTGAAATAAGAGTGATACTTTCAAATGGATTGGCACTTCCTTAACCTATGTTTTTCAGTATTCCTTAACTCCCAACATTTTTTCAAGCATGAGAAAGTGTTAGAATTGTGTCTTACAAGGTTACAAAGGTCCTTTTCCATATAGATGTAGAAGCATTCTCCACTGTACCATCTTCAATCCCTCTAAATCGAGCATGGAGTTGCATTTTAAAATATGCTTTCAACAATCATACTATAAAAGAATCATACTATAAATGAATTCATAAATAATTTGTTTAGAACAATTTAATTTTTTAAATCTATTAAGTTTATGCTATATATGCCATTGTTGGTGCTCAAGATTTTACAAATCCCACCAATAATCATGGCCAATATTTTGCTAGCAAATACTATTAATCAAGAAACCAACATGATCATTAGTACACCAAAACAAATCAAATATGTATTGATGTGAGATTGCATGCATGAGGTTACTCAAATTCAAATTGCCATGTGAGAAATCCAAATATTAAATACCAAACAATCAATATCCTTTTAAGTGGGGTTGAATGTAAAAACATTAAATATTATCATCACAAGGGGCCTTTAATACCCTTAATTTGATTAGCATGTTAAATTTGGTAATAAATTAAATGTTATTAAGGAGCATCCCTATCCACTAACAATACCTATTTACTAACAAGAGTGGCACCTTGTTCCCTTATTTTAGAGAGACATAATCCTCCTTGATCACTACACACTGCTTGGCCCAAATAAAACCTTTGGTAAATTTTTCTAACATTTGACAGGTTGTTTGAGAAGGACAAATTCATGTAGCGTAATAAATGTGCCTTTTTAGGAACTCACATGAAGATGATGGTTGAAAAATTGTCAATGGGGTAGCTAAGAATGTGATCACACACAAATGTGCTAACATTCTTATATTCACGAGCTTTTAACTCTGGTGATCACCAAATTTCCATTGAGGCTACCAAATCAATGCCAAGTAGGTGTTCTTAAGAACGTGTGCATGTTCTTAAAAACATGTGCATGCTCTAGGAATGTACACATGTTTCTAAGAACATGTGCATGCTCTAGGAACATGTGTGCATTCCTATTTAAGAAATTATTTTAAAATCCAGGACTAGTCCATTTTACCAACAACCCATGTAACATCCCCAACCACCCAAGTTGGGCCATGATACTCCAAAAACGCTCTAAAATTGATCTGACACCAGAATGTAACGTCCCAAGCCCCCCAAGTTGGGCCATGTCACACAACCTCAACTTCTATAGTTCTGAATTAACCAAGCTATAACATCCACAACATATTATTAAGAAATTCTACTCCAAAAATCCATCGCACAGATTCTATACCAAACTCTAGTCTGCACAGTATCATTTGAAGTAATATGCTCAACCTCACACTGAAATGCATTGCACTAAATTACTCCTTTTAACACAACTTTAAGAAATGGAAGTAACTATAAACAACTGTGCACAAGCACATTGAACACATAGTGTTACTGTGAACACACCCAATCTAGGTCATTACCAAACCTATCCTACTTGTGTGCACAAAATGCTTCCCTATGCACACAAGTAACTCCAGCCTCTGATGCACACAGAGTTTTCTATCCACACACAACTATTCAAACATCTTGAAGACTCATAACCAAAATCATAAGGTTAACTTAACATGCAATGCTATCAACAATTGTCATACTCATGCACAACTACAATAATGACTATCAACACCACAATTACATATGCAAGTAGCATTAAAAACAAAAAAAACAAAAAAAAAACTACTTATGTGTGACAACATAAAAGAATTAACCCATATCAAGCATAGATAAGCAGGCACATGGTATATGAGATAAACACATAAAGAGAACTTATCTTTTATGAAAGTCACCAAGTGCACAGAGAACTCAGACGTTCCTCCCAGCCATGGACTATGTTTCTCATAAGCTTTCAACATGTCACCCCAGAGCTAGGGATTAACTCCACCATGGAAAAAGCGTTCTTAGTGACAGGATATGGTCTAATTCTCAATAGAATTTCTCAGGCCTAGGTGCCCGGTGTTGAAACTATCCCATAGTCCCTCATCCCCCCCACACCTATCACACCCAAGGAAGTGTCCCCTTTATCTCCACAACAGTCCCTTGGGTACCCCACTTCCCTTCCAAGGTTACCAAAAACAGGCCGGACAGGAAGTCTTCAAGACCTGTGACTAATTCCCAGTGCACCAGGAAACAATTCTAAACAAAACTCTCACCAGGATAGTATGCTCACGGGAATGATAATTGATTTCTTCAATAAAAAATATCTCACTCAGAGAGACTTCTCATGGGCTTGGAAACCTACCTCTCTAACATTAAAACTCTGATTACAACACAAAAACTCCTTACAATCTTCTCTATGCAAATAAGATAATAGTCGTCCTCTCCCCAGACCAACCTCTTCTACACACGAGAGTCAATAATGGATAATGGATAATATGAATCCCCCAAAATACACTAAGTCCAACAATACATATTTCATTCCTTCAGAAGTAGCTTAAGCCACTTGGTGACTCATTCCCAACCCCGAGAATGTAGGATAAAATAATTATCCACAACATACAGTTTTTTCAGAAATATTATAAAATATTCCCTAAGAATTAAGTCTCGCCCCCCTTTTCCCTTTTCTGGTTGAGTCATCCCCCCATATATTTTCATCTGAGTTTGCCTACACGTATTGATGTAATAATATTAATCACTGTGATTATATTTACATGGATAGGCGCACTAACCTATTTGCATCCCAACTCACCAACCTCATAATCACATAAGATCTTAGGCCTCCATACATATACAACCATATATATACATATATATAACTCAACTTTCTGTGCACTCCCAAGTCATTCTTGTGCACTTACCCAAGTGTGTGCAACACTGTGAAATGTGCGCATTTACCTAGGTGTGCACAACACTATGAAATGTGCACATCCTGTCTTTGATAACAATTCTCTAAGTACTACTTCGGTGCATGCAACACCAAAACTTAGTGCCAATGGCTCACCAGCCTATATGTACATTTACATTTACAGTTGGTACCAATGAATCACCAGCTTATATGTACAATTACAAACGGTTTCAGACTGGAAATATTACATTCCCCTCCCCCTTATTTATGCACTGTCCTTAGTGCATCATTTACACATGTACATACAAAATTTCAAAAATATTTAAAAAGATGTGGATACTCTACCTGCATAGAAAAATCACGTTCCCAAGTTGCATCCTTAGGAGTGTACCAGGTCCATTGGACCTTTACCAAATCCATGACTCGATTCCAGAGCTATTTGATTTTCTGATCCACTATGCAAACCAGATGCACTTGAAAATCGTCTGTTGGCTCCACCTGAATCACATTCAAATTAATAATATGATTAGCATCGGGTACGTACTTTTTAATCAATAACACATGGAAAACATTATGAATACACAATGATGTAAGAAATGAAAGCATATATGCAACATGACCAATCATTTCAAGGATTTCAAATGGCCCACAATAGCGCGTTGCTAACTTAGAACACTTTCCCAACTTTAGGGAATTGCGCCTGGCCTTTACTTTAAAAAACATGTGATCACCCACATTAAACTCTTTGTGGATTTTTCCATTATCTGTGCAAATTTTCTTCCTGTATTGACAACCTTTAAATTATTCCTTATCTTTACCATCTTCTCCTCCATTTCCCAGAGTAGATCTAGCCCAAAGACTACATGATCTGTTGGGTTTTCCCAAATCACTGGCGCGTTGCAATTTCTACCATAAATTGCTTCAAACGGGATCATATTTAAAGAGGCCTAATGCCCATTGTTCTAAGAAAACTCTACCAAATGAAGGCAGTCTTCCCATTTTGATGGCTTATCCATCACACACATCCTGAGCATATCTTCAATCACCCAATTTACCCTCTCTGTCTATCCATTTGTCTTGGGGTGATAGGTTGTGATGAAATTCATATTTGTCTCAAATCCTTTGAATATCCCTTTCCAAAAGTTCGAGGTGAACTTGGACTCTCTGTCAAACACAATTTTTTTAGGTACACCATGCAGCTTAGCAATTTCTCGCATGTATATCTCAACAATGTCAGTTGCCTTGTGCATTGTCTTCACTGGAATAAAATGGGAAGCTTTAGTAAGCTCGTCCACCACAACCATAATAGAATCATGTTGCTTAGCATTCTTAGGCAACCTAGTTATAAAATAAATCATTATAACTTCCCACTTCCACTAGGGAATGGGAAAATTTTGTATTAAACCAGCTAAATGTCTATGCTCAACCTTGACCTTCTAACAGTCAATACATCTAGCAATAAAATCAACAACTTCTTTTTTCATACCTGGCCAAAAGTATTGTTTCTTGACTACAAAAATTGTCTTTTGGTAACCTGGATGTCCCGCATAAGGAACCTTATGCATCTCTAAAAACAACAAAATTTTTAACTCTTGATCATTCGACACATATACTCTGTGTCTATACATGAGGATCCAAATTATTCTATTACATGCCTTGCTATAGAGTCCACTTTATGTCCACATAGCGTTGATCTGATTTGGCAACTTCCAAAATTATGTTGCACAAATCCAATTTATACATGCTAATGGTTGTAGCATGCATCTCATGCATTGTTGAGATTCAAAAAGAAGAACCTAGTGAAAATTATGCACCTACACTAGGATGGAGCCTCAGGCTATTTTTAGGTGGAAGTCTATTTTTAGATGATGAGAAAATTCTATTTATAGATGGTGAGCGAATTCTATTTATAGATGTATGTCGACTATTATTATCCCTTAATAATAGTTGGACAATAAATATTAATCTATTCTCAATGAGCATTTGAAAATAGTTAACTGAAGTGGCAAATCAGTTAGCTATAGGAAATTCGAGTTCAAAGGTTGATTGGTGGGACATGCAATTCGAATTAGTTGTAATTGAGTGATTCAAAGTTGTAACAGAGTTATATGTGTAGTTATGTGAGTTGTGAAGTAGTTTAACTCAGTTAAGTGAGTTAATATCAGTTGTACTAGTTGTAACTGAACTTACACTAGTGAGAGATAAGTGAATTAATTATTAATTAATTCACAATCAGTGATCTCACATGCAACTGAAGATTTACCACTGTTAACTACATGCATGTCAGATCCAGTGGAGACCCAGTTGAGATAACAGGTGAAAGGGATAGTTTGAATATCAGTTGTGACATTAGTGAGTGCACTCATGCAACCACACACACATTGGATGTGCCCATGAGGATTGTGCAACCTAGGCAAGAGGAATTCATTCATTGCAGGGATTTCGATCAGCAGGGATTTCGTAGAGGAGGCAGGCTGTCTGGAAGCAGTAAATTGGCACATGAATTTGTCAATTTTTGTATGACAGTGTGAAACGATTGTATATTGTACTAAAATCTCTTGGATTAGAGTTTTGTATGATATTTTTTCATGATCCATGATATATACATAATATATGATAGTGGGGTTTTTAGCTTTATTCTTTCCCGGTAAAACATTTGTGTTATGTGTGATTGATCTTTCTTCTTGATATTGCAATTGGCGATTGTGTTTTAAATTCTGCAAGTATATTAGTAGAAGCTATTATGTATTTAACAGTGGCATATAATTCTTAGATCAGGAGAATCCAGGAAATACATAATTTGTATTAAAATTTCTACATGCACCCTACTGCTGAGTGCATCAACCACCTTGTTCTCTTTTCCTTCGATATGATTTATGTCAAAGTCATACTCATTGAGGAATTCTAACCACCTACTCTATCTGGAATTTAAACTTGGTTGTCCAAGAAAATACTTCATACCACTATGGTTTGTCCTCAACTCAAATATTTTACCCATGAGATAGCATCGCCACATCTTCAAGGCATGCACTATGGCTTCCAATTCTAAGTCATGAGTAGCATAAGACTTTCATGCTCTTTTAAATTTATTGACTCATAGAATACCACTTGTCCATTCTGACTAACGACTCCACTGATCCCTTCCTTGCATGCATCCATGCACACAATGAAGTCTGCATCAAGATCAACAATTCTCAAAATCAACGCACTTGTTAATAAAATCTTCAAGTGCTAAAAAGTCCTTGCACAATACAGAGTCCATTCAAATCACGCACATTTATTTAGCAAATATATAATTGGATGCAAAATCTATGAGAATCCTTCAATAAACATTTTGTAATAACCTTTCCAATCCCATAAAGTATCTCACTACTACGACATTTCTTGGTGTTCGCCATTCCTCAATGGCTTCTATCTTCACTGGGTCCACAACTATTCCTTCCTCTAAATAGATATGACCCAAATAATAAATTTGCCTCTAGTAGAACAAACACTTTCTCAACTTTTCATAAAGATGATGCTCCCTCAACACCTTCAACACCATATTCAAGTGTCGGTCATGTTCTTCTTCATATTTAGAGTAAATAAGTATGCCATCCAGAAATACAATGACAAACTTATCTAAATAACTTCTGAAAACTCCATCCATCAAACACATGAAGATCACTGGTGAATTTGACAACCCAAATGGAACCATTTTAAACTTCTAATGACCATACCTTGTTCTAAAGGAAGTCTTACTGATGTCTTCTTCCTTAATTCTCACTTGGTGATATCCATATCTGAGATCAATCTTTGAAATTATCCACGCACCCCGCAACTGATCAAAGAGGTCATCTATACTTGGAAAAGGATACTTGTTATTTATTGTTACCTTGTTCAACTGCCTGAATTCTATACAAAGTCTCAATGTACCATTCTTCTTCTTCATGAACAATATTGGGGCACCCTAAGGTGACACACTTGGGCGTATATACCCATTCTTCAAAATCTCTTCAAGTTTCATGTGAAATTCCTTCAGCTCAAGTGTACTCATTCTATAAGGAGTCTTTGATGCAGGAGTTTCTCTCGAAATCATATTTATAGATAAATCAAGATCTCTTTTCAGTGGCAAACCTGGTATTGTTGGGTATGTGTTATATTCTTTTCCCGACTAGCTCTAGTGCTTGCTATGTTGTATCGGGCGTGCAGGGGGGTTTGAGGGGGGGATGCTATGCCCACCCTTTGGGAATTGCAGGGGAGCGATAACCCCCCTGTGTGGGAGTTTGAGGGAAGTTCCCCCAATATTTTTTTCCTCAGGAAACGTGTCACATTTTTACCCCGTTTTTCATGTCACCTCAATTTTCATGTCCATTTTTGGGCTGTTTTTCAGCACATGGTTTTTTCCAATGGTTTTCTATTTCTGGTTAAGGAATTAGGGTTGTTGACTAATCCAGGTCATTAGATTATGGTTTTGGAGGCCGCTGGCTCCTATATGTATATTTTATTGTAAATAATATATCACTATGAATGAATATAGAATATGTTGGTTTTCCTGGTTTGGGTTTTCAGGGGAAAAATATCTATGCAATGTGTATTTGTGATTGTATATTTTATGCTATTTTATTGAAAATATATTTGCAATAAAATGTTGTACAAGGTTAAAATCTACATTTGGTATCAGAGCTTTGTTGGCTTTAGGGGGATGCCTTTGTGATCAAGGGTTTGGCTCGGGACTGTGATAAGCCTTGTTACAGTGAGAGATCTGTGGTATTGATTTTTCAGGTGAAAATAAATGGAGAGCAGTTCAAAAATGGAGATCAAGAAGTTTAATGGGAAAATTTTTGAGCTGTGGAAGCTCAAGATGGAAGATCTGTCGGTAGACAGAGATCAGTGGATCATAGTGGATCCATGTACCACACCTACAGGAACTTCATCAGATGACTGGAAAAAATTCGATCGGAAGGTGAAGAGAACAATCTGATTATGTCTCTCAGATTCAGTATTACTGAATGTGTCAGAGGAAGCTACATCCAAATATTTATGGGATAAGTTTGGGAAGTTCTATTTGTTTAAGTCCCTAGTAAATACACTTTTCATGAGAAAGAAGTTGTATAACCTGAGGATTAGAGATGGAGACATAGTGGCAGAGAATTTGAACGCCTTCAATGTTGTGGTAAGTCAGTTAGTATGTATTGAGATTAAAATTTTATATGAAGATAAGTGTATCAGTTTATTGTGCTCTTTACCAAACTCGTGGGATAGTGTTCTTGTGTCCATAGGTAGTAATACAACTACATTGAATTTTGATGAAGTGGTCTCATCCTTTTTGTCGAGGGAGATGAGATGGAATAAAATGGAAGGACAGAGAACAAATGCATTATTTGCAAGGGGATGCTCCATGGAAAGAAATATATCTAAGTCCTCAAGTGGGATATCTAAGTCTAAGGGTAGATCTAAATCTCCCGAAAAGTTTGTAAAGGTATGCTAGAGATGTGGAAAATAAGGGCACTACAAGAAGCAATGTAGATCCAAAATTGAGAAAAAGAAGGGATCTGAAGAAGCTCCTTCTACAAAGGAAAATACCTCCAGGAAGAAGGAGTGGATGTGTATTTTTCTTCTTCAAGAACACATGAAGATAATGAGGCATGGTTGGTTGAGTCAGGTGTATCCTTTCATATGACTCCCCATAGGGATTGGTTCTGTGAATATGAAATGTATGATGGAGGTAATGTTTTCTTAGGTGATGACTCGATAAAAAAAATCATAGGACGAGGAAAAGTCAAGTTGAGGATCATATATGGAAGGATTAGAACACTACCTGGTGTTTTTCACATCCCAAGTTTGGCCAAAAATTTGATTTTTGTAAGCAAAATGGACGATGTAGGGGTAAAAGAAATATTTGAAAAGGAAACATGCATGATGGTTCGAGGAGAAATGGTGTTGCTGAAGGGAGTTCGGCTTGGAACTCTATATAATCTGTGAGGAAAAACTATTAGTGATGGGTGTAATAGTTCAATTGTTCCTGATATTGGAGTTGAAGAAGAAAGAACTCCTATAGTCTCTAAAGAAAAGGTTATGTTGTGGTATCAAAGACTAGGGCATATCATAGAGAAAGGTCTTCAACTACTACATGGTAAAGGTATGGTTAAAGGTATGTCTAACTTCTCTATGGATTTTTATTTCTATGAACATTGTGTATATGGGAAGTAGAATCCGGTAAGATTCCCCTCTGGTGCAATGAGGGCAGAAGAAATTTTACAGCTAGTTCACAGTGATGAGTTTGGACCTGTGTCGGTTCCATCATTGGGAAAATTTGTGTACTATGTCTCATTTATAGATGAATTCTCGGGAATACTTGGATATATTTCCTCGGGAATAAATATGAAGTCTTTAATAGGTTTAAATAATTTAAGGCTCTTGTTGAGAATCAAACACATAAACGAATTAACGCGTTGAGGATAGATAATGGTGGAGAGTTCTGCAGGAATGAATTTGAATAATTATGTAAGAAGTGTGGTATAGCAAGGCAAAATACTACTCCATATACACCTCAACAGGATGGATTTGCAGAAAGGATGAACAAAAAGTTGATGGAAAAATTAAGGTTCGTGCTCAGTGGTGTCGGGTTAGGGCAAGAATTATGAGCAGAGGCAGTGGGTATTGCATGTTACTTGGTCAACATATCACCCTCATAAACACTGGATGACAAGACTCCACAAGAGGTATGGACTAGTAAGAAACCTTCTCTCACACATCTCAAGGTATTTGGATATGAGGCCTATGTTCATGTTCCAAAGGAAAACAAGAGTATGCTATATAAGAAGGATGAAAAGTGTATCTTTATTGGGTATAAATATGGTCTCAAAGGTTATAATCTTTGGAACCCAGAAACTAAGAAGGTTGTGTATAGACGAGATGTGTTATTTAGAGAAATGAAGGATGTTGTTAAATAGGAAGTCCTACCAAGTAAGAACGAACTAGAGAAAAAAGAGTTTGATTTAAAGGATGATAAATTAGACTCTACAGAAGAACATGAATTAGAAGAAGAAGATCCTCATACTCCAGTATTGAGGAGATCAGTTCGATAAAGAAGGATACCAGAAAGGTATACTCCATCTAATTTTCGTTCAAATTTTTCTTTGTCTATTACTGATGATGATCCTATCACTGTCAGGGAGGCAATGGATTTAGAGGATGGACAGCTTTGGAAAAAGGCCATGGATGAAGAAATGATAGCCTTGGATAAGAATGAGGCTTGGGATCTATTGGAGTTTCCAACTGGAAGAAATCCCATTAGAAACAAATGGGTATTTAAAAATAAGTTAAATGCAGAAGGCAAAGTGGAGAAATACAAAGCTCGGTTAGTAGAAAAGGGTCATTCCCAGATTGAGGGAATTGATTTTGGTGATATTTTTTCTCTTGTTTCCAATTTGACCTTTATAAGATTTTTGTTATATGTTGTTGTTGCATTTGATTTTGAAGTAAAAGAGATGGATGTGAAGACAACATTCCTACATGGGGATTTGGAAGAATAAATAT
>JASDQU010508047.1:46238-56798 GCA_032191745.1 Picea mariana
TGGGAAACGTGTTGCATTTTTGCCTCTTTTTTCATGTCACCTCAATTTTCGTGTCCATTGTTGGGCAGTTTTTCGACACATGTTTTTCTCCGATGGTTTTCCATTTCTGGTAAAGAAATTAGGTTTGTTTACTCATCGAGTTCATCGGGTTAGGTTTTTGGATATCATTGGCTCCTATATGTATATTGTATTGTAAACAATGCATCACTATGAATGAATATATTGGTTTTCTCGCTTTGGGTTTCCAGGGGAAAAATCTCTATGTAATGTGTGTATTTTCTATTGTATCTTTTCTGTTCTTTTATTGAAAATCTATTTCCAGTAAAATATTGTACAAGGTTAAAATCTATAGGTATCTCTATAAATACATCCTCTAAATATTTCAATATTGTGGAGTCTTCAATACCTGGAACTTTATCCTTAGGCGCCTCTTCCATGTACATTACAAATACTTGACATCCTTTCCTGTATCTTTTCTTCAAATGCAAGGATGAAACTTCTCTGATAGTTACATCTCTTGGAATTCCTTGAATTATTCTTAAGTTCCCTTCCTCATCCAAGCAATTAAATTTCTTATTGTAATAGTCCAGGACAACATGGTGCTCATCCAACCAATCCATACCAATGAGGAAATCATACGAACCCAAAGGTATAATATTCAAATCACCTTGTGTGCATAGTCTAGTCATCTCCATTGGACATGCCTTGCCCATCTCATTAATTTTCACTTTTTCCCCTGTAGCTAACTGCACAAACCAATGTTTTCCAAGATTGCTTCTTGGGAAATGGAATCTCTCCACTATCTTAGGATCTAGATAACTATGACTAGCTCCTAATTCAATTAAAATAACAATGGGTTGATCATTAATCTTAGCTTCCACCTCAATCATGTGCGAATGAAACTCATCCTTATTGTTATCCAACGTTGTGTAAATCCTTGGAACATTTCTTCCCATGTTCTCAACTATCACAACTTGTTGTACATTGTTCGCAGTCCTTGCTTTATCACCTCTTTGAGGGAAATCTCCGCGCATATGATTCCCTCCACAATTCCAACATTGAATAGATTACTGCCATGGATTTTTCCCCACTGTCTCTGAAATTCTAGACTCATGGAGAGTCAGTTGTCCTTACACAATATTTATGAAAAATGGTGGATTATCCCCCTTCTTTCTCTGATCCACCTTGATTTTTATCTTATCTTCCCAAGCCTTTTGGAAAGTTTGTCTTCCCCTTTTCTACTCATAAATACGCTTAGCACACCTTATAGTTTCCTTCAATGTCTTACGGTCATCATATTATATATTTTCACTGATAAATGAGGGAAACCCACTTAAGTACCTATGAATTTTAACTTGTTCATCCTTGATGAATGTGACATATTCCAGCAGATCTAAGAATTTTCTTTCATACTCATCTATCATCATACTCCCAAGCTTGAGTTTGAATAACTCATTCATTTTATTATCATAGTATTGATTGGTTAAGTATTTCTTTTGGAAATACTTCTTGAACTCCCTCCAAGTAACCTTGTTTTCATCAATGTCTTGCACTTGCATAAACTGATCCCGCCACATTGATGCTTTTCCTTTCAGCTGATAGATAGTAATTCTTCCTTCTTCCTGAGTAGAATAATTATGCAGCTGGAAGTACTTCTTCATACCCAACAACTAAGTCTCTACATATTCATTCTTCTTGTGTTAATCGTCAAAGGTAGGAGGCTTGATATTATTCATTTCTCCCTATAGCGCGTCCACCCCAATCCTTCTCTTATTCTTTCTGACATGATATGGACTCGAACTAGTGCACGCTTTCCTAAAAGAATGCTTTGGTGGGTGAGGTTGATGCCTAGTATCACTTCTTTCTTATTTTCTTTTCTCATCATGAGACCTACGACTTCTTGACCTACTCGACTTTGTCTCCTTATCCATTTTATTTTCTATTATGTCCAATATTTGCATCAATTTGACATTGAAGTCATCGTGATGCTCCTTGGATCTCATAAGCCTTTCATTATCAACCTTATAGCTTTGGACATCTTTTTGCAATCCCTTTATGGTTTCTACCAAGTTCATGTGCTCCTCCTTGGATTATGTACCATCAACATCGAAATCGACATACAAATCCCTGAATTCATAATCAATACTATAAGTCCTCTGTGCATCTTCCATGATTTTTACCTTCTGCACTAATTTTTTCATGCTCTAACTATTGATAATTCTGAAAAATGTGCATAAAAAAAGATTTGTTAGGTGAATTCATGAGACAAATTCATGAAGACTCTACACCATCTTGTCAGAATCCTTTCTTCTAAATATCATGCATGCACTAGTATTCAACACACACCAAATGTGTGATGTCAATTTTTAACTTGTACATCGCGTATCAGTGATGCTCATAGACCACAAATTTTTTCCGCGCACCCCCAAACCTTTAGTGCACACACCCATGAACCATTTTTTACTCCACAATTCTAGTGTTACACTTTGCAATGTCATGAATTTAGTGTGCACATCCATGCATTCTTACTTTATGTGCACCATGTCCACGCTATAATTCCAAATCTGGTCACTTACCAATTCAATTTTTTCCCTTAAGTATAACTCATCTCATGCAGGATCAGTGTTGAAACTGGAGCTCTAATGCTTCTTGTGGACCTCTAGCCCATACAAATCTAGTGTTGAACCAATTTCTTTGATACCACAATCCATAGATGATTTTAGGGGATAAATTTCGCCAATGGGATAATTTTCCATGGTTTTTTCCAAAACAAGATTTGCCAATTTCCATTTTTTTTAAATGATTGGCCCAAATTCCATAGAATAAAATTATTTTACCTTAAAAATAGCCAAAATTTTATAAAAACTATATAAAGTCCTTAGAAATTTGAATATTTTTACAAAACTATCGCCAAACATTTTACATTTTGCATATTAAGGACTAGTAATATTATCCCATGCTTACATTTTAATATAAATTTCCACCCTTAAAATTATACTTGCCACAATGTAACATCCCCAACCACCCAGGCTGGGCCATGCTACTCCAAAAATACTATCAAATTTCTTTGATACCATAATGTAACGTCCCCAGCCTCCCAAGCTGGGCCACATCACACAACCTCAACTTTTGTATCTCTGAATTAACCAAACTGTAACATCCCCAACATACTACTGAGAATTGCAACTCCAAAAATCCATTGCGCAAATTCTATACCAAACTCTAGTATGCGCAGTATTACTTGAAGTAACACATTCAACCTCACACTGATATGCATCACACTAACTTACTCCTTTTAACACAACCTTAAGAAGTGGAAGTAACTATAAACAACTGTGCACAAGCACGCTGAACACATAGTGTTACTATGCATGCACCCAATCTGGTGTCATTACCAAACTTGTCCTTCTTGTGCAAATAGACTGCTTGCCTATGCGCACAAGTAAATCCAGTCTCTGATGCACACATAGTTTTCTCTACGTACACAACTATTAAAACCTCTTCTTGAAGACTCATAACCAAAATTATAAGGTTAACTTAACATGAAAGACTATCAACGACTGTCATACTCATGCACAACTTCAATAATGACTATTAGCACCACAATTACATGTGCAAGCAACATTAAAAATAACAACAACAACAACTTATATGCGACAACATACAAGAATTAACCCATATCAAGCATAGATAAACAAGCACACAATATATGAGACAAGCACATAAAGAACACTTATCCTTTATGAAAGTCACCAACTACATGCAAAAATCAGACGTGCCTCCCAGCCATAGACTTTGTTGCTCATGAGATTTTAGCAACAGGTCACCCCCAAGTTTGGGTTTAACTCCACCAAGGAAAAAGGGTTCCTGGTGATAGGCTACAGTGTGATTCTCAATAGAATTTCTCAGTCCTAGGTGCTCGCTGTTGCAACTAGCCCATAGTTCCTCATTCCTCATGCACCTGTCACACCCAATGTAGTGTGCCCCTTATTTTCTTAGTATTCCCTTAGTTTCCCCACTTCCCTTCCAGGGTTACTAACAATAGGCTAGGCATGAATTCTCTGAGCCCTTCGAAAAATGCCCAGCGTACCAAGGAACATTTCTCAGCAAAAAACTCACCAGGAGAGTATGCTCATGAGCGTTTTTGGCTTTTGTAGTCTCCAAGCCAATAAATGATATTAACTAAGTTACAACAGGACAAATATAACAACCCTTAAAACAAGTTATCATTAAATGAAAGGGAGATGAAAATGGTATGGTATTCCTCGCATTTCCTTGCATTGTATGGTATGGTATGCATTGCCTTTCCATTGTATGGTATGCATTAGTAATGGTATGGTATGGTATGGTATGGTATGGTATTGTATGCACTGTATGGTATGGTATGCATTGGTATGGTATGGTATGGTATGCATTGGTATGGTATGGTATGGTATGATATGCACTGAAAATGGTATGCATTGGAAATGGTATGAATTGGAAATGATTTTCAAAGGCAATGGAAAATGTATGCATTAGAAATGGTATGCATTGCCTTGACATTGTATGGTATGCACTGGAAATGGTATGCATTGCCTTTCCATTGTATGGTATGCATTGGAAATGGTACGGTATGGTATGGTATGCATTTCCTTTCCATTGTTTGGTATGGTGTGCATTTCCTAGCCATTGCATACCATACCATACCATACCATACCATACCATGGAAAGGCATACCATACCATTTCCTTCTGTGGTATGGTATACCATTTGTGTTATTCATGGTATGATATGAATTGCCTTGCCATTGTATGGTATACATTGGAAATGGTATGGTATGGTATGGTATGGTAATGGTATGGTATGCATTATATGGTATGGTATGCATTGGTATGGTATACATTGGCAATGGTATGCAAAGGAAATTGCAAATTTATGCATTGGCAATGATATGCATTGCCTTGCCATTGTACGATATGCATTGCCTTTCCATTGTATGGTATGCATTGACATTGGTATGGTATGGTATGGTATGATATGGTATAGTATGCATTGGCAATGGTATGCAAAGGCAATGTCAATGATATGCATTGGAAATGGTATGCATTGTCTTGCCAATGTATGGTATGCCTTTCCTTTCCATTGTATGATATGCATTGGTATGGTATGGTATGCATTCATATTGGTATGGTGTACCATTTCCTTGTATGGTATGGTATACCATTCGTTTTATGCATGGTATGATATGCATTTCCTTTCCATTGTATGGTATGCATTGGAAATGGTATGGTATGGTATGGTATGGTATGCATTGTATTGTATGGTATGGTATGGTATGGTATGGTATACTTTGGCAATGGTATGCAAAGGCAATGGAAATGGTATGCATTGGCAACTTTATGCATTGGAAATGGTATGTATTGTCTTTCCATTGTATGGTATGCATTGGAAATGGTATGCATTGACAATGGCAATGGTATGCATTGGAATTGGGATAGTATGGTATGGAATACATACCATTTCCTTGTATGGTATGGTATACCATTCATGTGATGCATGGTAGGGTATGCATTGCCTTGCCATTGTATGGTATGCATTGGAAATGGTATGATATGCATTGGTATGGTATGGTATGGCAATGGTATGGTATGGTATGGTATGGTATGCAAAGGAAATGACAATGGTATGAATTGGAAACTTTATGCATTGGAAATGGTATGAATTGTATGGTATGGTATGCATTGGTATGCTATGGTATTTGATACATTGGCAAGGGTATGCAGAGGCAATTGCAACTTTATGCATTGGCAATGGTGTGCATTTCATTTCCATTGTATGGTATGCATTGCCTTGCCATTGTATGGCATGCATTGGCAATGGTATGCATTGGTATGGTATGGTATGCATTGGCATTGGGATGGTATGGTATGTACCATACCATTTCCTTGTATGGTATGGTATTCCATTCGTGTTATGCATGGTATGGTATGCATTACCTTTCCATTGTATGGTATGCATTGGAAATGGTATGGTATGGTATGGGATGGTATGGTATGGTATGGTATGCATTGGCAATGGCATGCAAAGGCAATGGAAATGGTATGCAATGGCTTGCATGGTATGGTATACCATTCATGTTATGCATGGTATGATATGAATTTCCTTTCCATTGTATGGTATGTATTGGCAATGGTATGGTATGGTATGGTATGGTATGCATTGTATGGTCTGGTATGGTATGCATTGGTATGGTATGGTATGGTATGCAAAGACAATGGAAATGGTATGCATTAGAAACTTTATGCATTGGCAATGGTATGTATTTCCTTGCCATTGTATGGTATGCATTGCCTTGCCATTGTATGTGTTAGAACAAGAATTTTCATCAACAAATTTAGTCAATTGTGCAATGCTATGGTCAATTATGCAGCATAATCACACTTTTGTATTGACATGGCATTTTTACAATGCCATCACTCATTTTGTAGCACCTGCAAGTTTCGTTGTGCCACACAAATGCTTGACAACACCAGTTTTGCCAACAATAAAAAGTTGGTATTTGGGGAAAATTTTGGGTTTTCATAGCCAATTTGGATCTCGGGTTTATAGCAGGGTTATTATGAATTTTGGAAAAAAGTATTGGGCCCAAGGACAAATCTCAAAGTCCATAAGCCAAGCACCTGAGAGCTACACCATATCAAATCCCATCACACAAGGCAACGTGCACAAACACAAGTCACATGGAGGAGGATCCCACAAGGGGTGTTTCTTATGAACTATGTGTCGAATGAAATTGAGGGCTCTTGGAAATATAAACATTTTCAAATATCTATCAATTATTCATGTGGGATATAGCCTGTAACAACAAACGCATAGGTGTCAGGGAAACATTTAGTGGATTCTATGCGCACGAGCCAACATCTTGACAACATTCATACCATCTAGTTGTTGAACAAAATACCGCTTGAAGCAACATGAGGCACCACGAGGAGGGAGAGTCAAATTCGATGCATATCTATTGTCTAAAACACCAAGTCAGGTAGATCATGATTGCAATTTATATGTATAAAATTAGAATCGAAATTGGTGGTGAATGTCTTGTTGTTGATTTTGTTTCATGGTATGATGCATGCATGGATGTCAAAGATAATGATCACAAGACTGTGAGAAAAAGGCATGAGTTCCCATCCCAAGTGTTAAAGAAATAGTTCGATTTTCATTTTGAATATTATGATAGCATTGTAACTGTGCAAGAGGTCCTTCAAGCCTTCGAGATGAGCCAATTGACAAGGAGATAATCGAGAGAGTTCTTTTTGTAGCATATTTTCTTCATTTTGCAAGGAGAAATACTGAGGTTGTTATGCGACTGAGGCTGTGTTTAGATCTGTAGAGATCTATAATTCAGAGCATGGCACATTGGAAGCATTGCTAGATATGAATTTCCCTCGAAATATCTGCTTAGGTTTTTCACGGATGTCAAGTGTCTAGGAAACGTTCACATGGAGGAGTAGCAAGTCAATGTTCCATGGAATGAACTATTAGAGGGAGTCCAAATTGTTGTTGTGGTAAGCATTTATTTTCTGCTATGCCATGACTGGAGAAACAATGGTATACTATACAATGTGTACAATTTTATTTGGTTTGTTATGGTAAATGATGAAAGTAAGCCAGAAAGGCATTCCACAAAACACATGCTCTGCAACTATTGACTAGTAGAATGGTTAAAAGTGAAGGAATTGCAAGTGCAGGTCTGCGAGAATTGATTCCTTGCATTGTTAAGATATTTTTAGCAGTAGGATTTGATGGCTCATCATGATGGCCACTTCAGGATTTGGAGGAGTTACTAGAGGAGCTTATGACAATTTCAAGAATAACCAAGGGAAAGGCTTGAAGAATGGATTCAATGTTTTTGATGGGCATGTAACCAAGGCTACTGATTATGAACCATGCTCTTCATGATAGAGGGTTTGCTGGAAACTAAAGTGGGAAATTAACCATAGTTTGGGGAAAGTTAAGATGAGGTCGTGAAGCTAAAGGTTTTATTTTGAAGGGAAAAAGTGGTGTTACAACAATTTTGTTGCGTAGGCACATTGTTTTTCACTAAGTGTGCTACAAAACTATTGTAGGTTCTTGTTTGACTGAATTTTACCAAATATTCTTGAATCAAGCATCTAGTTGGACTCAATATTCACCAAATCAAGTGTCATATCTGAGATAATTCCACAAGTGATCAATATATGTTGAAGATATTTCAGATAGAAAAAAAATTGAAAGTCAAAGATGGAGCCCTAGAAAATAGGATCTTGTAATTGTTTATTGTTTTTGGGAAAAATTGAGCCTCTCAAGGTTTGGTAATGTATTTCTATATATGTTATCTATTGTAATGAGGGGAGTGGTTCGATTGGAGAGATATCAGAGTGGTTTTTATTGGTTGTATCCTAATACTCTGTACTATCATATTTAAGACTCTTGAGTAATTAAAATACCAATCCTCTTTTTTATTTCCATCTTCATATCTATGTCTGTTGCTTTGATAATTTTTCATTGATGAATGATTTATATGCGGTGCTTGTTTTCATGAAAATTCAGTGAATGATTTATTGTATTACTAATGAAGCAAGTGTTATCAAAGTGTATTATCTTTGTTGATTGGGAGGCTCCTAGTTGATGAAGTTTTTGTTGTATGTGTATCAGAGGGACTTGATGTGAATCTGATTCATATATTCCACATCTTCTTGTGTATTCTTCCACCTGCTCATTGAGATTTTAATGTTGATCTAGGTTTGTTGGCCCTTAGTTATGGAAGGAATTGAAGAATAAGGAAGGAAAGGTAAAAAGAGAGCTTCGCGGGAGACACAATAACTGTCACTGAGTCGAAGTGAGAAAAAGAGCAGGAAGGATGGAGCGAAGTACGTAAAAGCAAGCCATTGGACGAGAAGATTAGGGATGACAGATCAGAAAGGAAGAAGGATCATGGACAACTCAGCAATAAGAGAAAACAATCATTAGATTCTTTGGAGCATCGTGAGATGAAGAAGGAAAGACAGACTAGCGAAGCCCAGAAAAAGAGGGTCAAGTTGACCTAGGGTTTTGGTAATTAGGGTTTTGAAACCTAGGTTTCGACTTGAGGCTGTCGGTGAGGGATTTTAATATATAAATAGAGGTCGAGAGAACCTAGGTTGGGTCGGTACTAGTGTTGGGTATTAATATTCATTGTTGTTGGTTAAGAGAGTATTGTACAGTGAGAGAGAGGAGTGCTGAGAGTGAGAGCCTTCTGGTATTGTAAGATCTTTAGCTGGGTGCGAAGATCAAGTCCTGTAGCTGGGTGTGCAGAAAGGTGGGAGACAGAAAGAAGAAGAGAGAAGATCTGCTGACTAAGAGAACAGATCATAACCGTAAGTTTTACCTTAATATATCATAAGCACAGTTATGTGGACATAGCCCTAGATTGAGGGTGAACCACGCATATCTGGTGTTATGTGTGTGTGATTGCTGCCTAGATTTATGTCATTGTTATACTATTAATTGCATTATTGTGTTAGATCAAATGTATGGTTGCGCATAGTAGATCTAACTGATAAAGAGATATATGAATGTTGAATTATTGTTGTATTAGTTCCACTTGATATTCCCCTGGTTGTAGACATCTCTGTTCTGCAACCCCCCCTCTTAGCTACTTTGGGTGAGATTGCATCTACTTCGCAAGTGTTGCCGAAAGGGAAAGTATTTAGGGCTTGTTGGTGTGCTCTTAGAGTGAACCCTAGGTCTACCCCTGTGCCAACAAATGGTTCCATTGTTGGGACAGGAATCTGTGTAAGGGAATGTCAAGGTGGTTCCCATCGAAGACAGAGATTCAGAAGTGGATAGAGGATCAAGAGAGGGACTTTGTCGAAGCCCAGAACAAGAACCCTAAACTAAGTACTGAAGATTGGCTACAAAGATACATTTTCACCGACATTCATGAGATCTTTGGGGGAATCCACCAAGAGTTGTTTGAATGGTTGGCTAGGTTAGCCAATACCCAGTTCGAGATTAGATCTATACCTCCTATGGTTTGGATGCCGACACTGATCCAGAAGGTTAAGAGAGTTGACAGCGCTGTATCAAGGGTTGTAGATTAGTGGTTCGATAGTAACATTGGAGGGTATATTACCGATTTTTCTATTGACAGAACATAATCGTATAGCCAAGCCGAGAGATACTTTTTCAAAGGACCTAGAGGAACATTTTTGCACTTTTTGAAGCTGAGAATCAAGATGTTGTTGCATGAAAAGAGCATCTTGAAGATACAGTAGATTAGTCAGACTTGAAAAGGATAATGTTCAATATCTCGGACAGCGATAGTGACACAAAAGCTGGACATACACGCAGTGGGAAAGTATTCCGAGGGGTTCACCTTGAGAACTTGTTTAAGCAAAACTACAGAGAAGAGAGTTTCTACAATGGAGAAGAGGTAGATCTAACCAATGAAGAACATTCAAAGCTCACCAGAAAAAAAGAAGGGGAAGCTGAAGAACTTCGTTAAAGCGAGCCAAAAACCTTAGGAACTATGTAGGTTACTGAAGTAAGTAACATTAACCC